>JAQZBX010032929.1:0-25625 GCA_029593785.1 Cabassous unicinctus | reverse complement strand
TTTTTTGGAAGTGATCAAAATTGTTTTATTATATAGATCAGTTATATTAATAAACACATCCAAAGATTAGTTAAGAAGAGAGAGAGAGACATAGAGAAAAAGAAAGAGAGAATCAGAGACAGAGATAGAGAAAACTAACATAAACTAAGAAACCATTATCATTCATGTGAGAAGGAATACACCTACAAACACAATATTCAGTAACAATATAGGAAGAAAACATTTTCAAGAAATATACAAGATTAAAAACTTTGATGGAATAAACATTTTATGTGAAAAACAAAATTTACCAAAATTGATCAAAAATGGAATTTTTATTTTATTTTTATTTTTATTTTTTATTTATTTATTTATTTATTTATTTTTTTGCATTTGTTTACATAAATGTTATTTGTTATATATCAATTATATTTTTGGAATTCATAGTTACATTAAATTGGCCAACAGCTACAGGCTCTTTTCTCTTTTTCTTCCTTCAGGTTACATCCTAGCCTCAGGAAGGTGGTATATACTTGAGGACAGTTATTTGTTTCCTTCCCAGCTTGTTAATCATGTGGTGTCAAACTCTAATACTGGCTTGGAAACTCTAAATCAGAGCAATACCCAATTATTTCTGTGGAGTTTTGGAGAAGGCAGGACAAGGGGCGGATAGCAAATATCACAAAAGATAGCAAGTTAAGCAGGGATGACAAACCAAACCCAGAAGTTTTCTTTTCAGCACTATTGTACCAAGGCAATTGCTAAATCTTGAATGTCCAAGTTTAGTTCTGAACTTCAAACTGGTATCACTTTTCTTCTGCTTGAAAAATTCTTTTTAGTATTTCCTTTAGTGGTTCTGCTGGTGATAAATTCTCATACATTTTGTCTGAAATCAGGTTTGTTTTATGTTTTATGGTAGGCAGCCTCTACAGTGTCTCCCAAACAGAGCCAGGACTAGGGTGAGAAGAGTGAGGCACTTAACTCTTGTGCAAAATGTAAGGGATTGTAAAAAAGCTCGGGAATCAGGATAAGTAATATTTTAAAGCAATATTTTAAAAAATCAAAATGAATGCAAGCCTTCCACTTCTGGGATGATGGAGTAGATATACCTTTTCCTATTTCTCCCTCTAACTCCAACAAAAACCTTGGATGTTACAAAAAACAAAACAAAACAAAACAAACAAAACAAACAAACTCTGGATGGTGGAGAGAAGAAAGCAGACCAACTAGGGATCTTGGGATACAAGAAACAACATGGTGGTAAGTTCCTTGGGTTTTATCTTTGCCCCATATAACCCAGATTTGGATCTGAAGAAGCTGTCATGCCAGAAATGCCAATGAGTGCTGTCTTAGTTTGACAGGGCTGCTATGAGAAATACAACACAAGGAACTGGCTTAAACAACAAACCTTTATTATCTCATGGCTTTGAAGGCTAGAAGTCCAAAATCAAAATGCTGGAAAGGTCATGCTTTCTCCCGGAGTTGGTAGCCTTCTGGCTTCTGACTGACTACATCTGAGTTTCCAATCTTTATAGGCCTCCAGTAATGCAGCTTAAGACCCACCCAGATTCAATTTGGCCACATCTTAACATCTTCAAAGGGTCCTATTTAAAAATAGTTTCACACCCACAGGAATATGGATTAAAATTGGAACATGCATTTGTAGGGTACATGATTCAATCCCCAACTAATGCAGACAAAAAGAGTCCAAACAAAAGCCTGTTCTCTCTAGCAAAAGACCTGAAAAGGAGCAGCCCACCAAAACAGAAAACATAAAGATAATATTTCTCTACTGAAGCCAAAACTACAGAAAAAATATGCCCCCCAGCCCACATATGCCAGAAATGGCCAAGTGGGTAACCTAAACTTCCATCTTCTCCAGGCTGTAATGAGGCATTCCAACTCCCACCTCTCTGAAGTCATGTCAGAGAAAGTTGAGTAGGGAGCTGTATTAGTCAGCCAAAGGAGTGCTAATGCGAAATACCAAAAATGGGTTGGTCTTTATAAAGTGTATTTATTTGGGGTAGAAGTCCAGTTACCAGGCCATAAAGCGTAAGTTTCTTCTCTCACCAAAGTCCATTGCCACGTGTTGGAGCAAGACAGCTGCCGACATTTGCCAGGGTTCAGGCTTCTTGGGTTCCTCTCTTCCCAGGGCTGCGTTTCTCTCTGGGCTCCTCTGTTTCCTCCACAAGGTCAGCTGTAGACTATCAGGTGAACGGCTCACTTCTCTTCTCCTGGGGCCTTCTCTCCAACATCAAAACTCCAACATCAAAAACTGCTTCTCTAAAAACTGCTCCCTCTGTCCTTTGCCTTGCCTTTTATATTCAATTCCCCCACCCACCAAGGGGTGGGGCTCAACGCCCTACTGACGTGGCCCAGTCAACGCCTTAATCATAACTTAATCATGTCCAGATTAACAGATCAGTTTACAAGCATGATCCAATTATATTTTTGGAATTCATAATTACATCAAATTGCCAAATGGCTACAGGAGCCAAGATATTTTTCCTCACCCAACAGTTGAGGAAAAATATCCCTCTCCCTCTTCCTCTGGAGGAAGGAGAGGTATCAAAGGGATACTCAAAGGAGGCCTAGAGGCCTCAAAGGAGACCTAGTGGAGAGTTAGGATTTCACCATTTCCTGGCGGTAACAAGGCTACCATCAAGCAGTGTCAGTGCAGACCACATGGGGAGCCAGAACTCCTACTCTTGCCCAGCAGTAACAAGAAGAACCCCTCCTCAGGTGTCACTGGAAACCAGTGAGGAACCTAGACTTTTGCTTCCACCTAAATATTATTGAGGGAGTGTACCCATTTCCCCTGCTGGAGTGGTATCATAGAAAGGCAGTTAAAACAAAAGGTTTAAATAAAATAACATCAAAAGTCGCATAACATAATATGAAAATGTCCAGGTTTATGTCAAATAAGAAACAAGAATATCTCAAACTAAATGAAAAAAGGCAACCAACTGATGCCAACACCAAGATGACAGAGATGATAGAATTAATAGCCAAATATTTTAAAGCAACCATGATAAAAATGCTTCAAAAAGAAATTAGGTACATGCTTGAAACAAACGGAAAAAAAAAAAAATAGAAAGCCTCAGCAAAGAAATAGAAGATATAAAGAAGAAACAAATGGAAATTTTAAATTAGAAAAATACAATAACAAAAATTAAAAAGCTCAGCTGATGACAACATCAGAATGGAGGGTTTAGAGGAAAGAATCAATCAGTGAACTGGAAGACAAGAATCAAAATTATCCAGTCTGAAGAATAGAGAGAAAAAAATTTTTAAAAAAATGAACAGAGTCTCAGGAACATGTGGAACTATAGCAGAAGATTTAACATCTGTGTCAGAGGCTCAGAAAGAGAAAGAAACCGAAGGAGAGAGAAAGCGGATGGGGCTTAAAAAGTACAAAAAATCTTGAAAGCAGTGCAAAACAAAATCTTATCTTTAAGGAAAAACAATTTGAATGACAACTGATTTATCATCAGAATCCACGGAGGCCAGAAAGAAGTGGCACAACATTTTTTAAGTGCTGAAAGAAAAGAGCTTTCAATGCAAAATCTTATAACCAGAAAAATATCCTTCAGGAATGAAAAGAAGAGAAAAACATTCTCTGATGAAGGAAAACTAAGAAAATTTGTCTCTAAAAGATTGGTCAAGGGAATTTCTCTAAACAGAAAGGAAATGATAAGAGATGGAATCTTCAGATATCAGGAAGAAAGAACAAAGTAAAAAAAAAAAGATGGATAAATAGACCTTATCATGTCCTGTTGAGTTTTTGAAACTGTGTTTGGCAGTTCATGCAAAAAAAATTATAACACTGTCTCTAATGTCTTGCTCAATTTATGTAAGGGAAATAGTCATACAATTATATTTTAAAAACAGGGATGGTAAAGAGACCTAAATGGAATGAAGGTTTTGACACTTCACTTGAAGTGGTAATACATCAATACCAGTAGACAGTGACAAGCTATGTAAGTATACTGCAATACTAGAGTAACCACTGAGAAGATTATATGGAATATTATACTAAAAAAACATTGTAAATAAACAATGCAATTGTACAATATGTTCAGATAACGCAAAGGAAAGCAAGAAAAGAAAAAGAGAGGAATGATGGACAACAGAAACAAAAAAATAATATGGCAGACTTACCTAACAAATCAATAATTACATTAAATGTAAATGGCCTTAATAGATAAATTAAAAGAGATTGGCAGAGTGGATTTAAAACCATAAAACAACTATATGCTGTCTAGAAGAAATTCACTTAAATATAACAAAATAGGCAGACTGAAAACAAAAGTAAGGTAAAAGTTATATCAAGGACAAAAAGCTGTCTGAGGGAGTTGCTTTGGGGATCTGCAGACCAGGAAAGTGCTGCTCATACTCCAGAAGGATAAGGGACAGAGATATGAAGAAGCTGAAATGAAAACCATGAGTTACTAACCTCCATGCCCAGGAATGACACCTACCCCCACCCCGCAAGGCAAACAGCCTGGATAAAACCCTTAGCTCACTGCAGCCAACTGAAAGGGGAGCAGGTGTTTCCTCCCTGGGAAGAGGGAGGGTGTGGTGGAGGGCAGAGAGTGATTTCTCTTCAGTGAAATTGGCAAGCAGAGCTCTCTTTGAATCTTGGCTCTGGCCAGACCAGAGTCACAGGCAAGTGGAGGTTGAAAGAGACTCCTCTGTAGAAAGATTCACTGAAGCATGCTGCCTGCTGGCTGGCAGGGAAACTGCAAGGAGAAAAACCACTATTTGGAGTCTCTCATGCCCCAGACTCCTTGGAGTGGATCTGTGCCTCATTAGTGAATTCCTGGCCCTATTTTGATAACTTAAGTTGGACCATTTTAAAGACCAAAATAAATGAACCAAAAATAAAGAAGAGCTGTGAAACAAATCACTAGGAAAAGGGAGAAATTTACCATCAGAGTAATTATCAACGTGTTCAGATGCTTAGACATCAGCAAAAAATCACAAGCCATACTAAGAAACAGGAAGAGATAGCCCAGCCAAGGGAACAAACCAAAAATCCTGATGGGACACAGGATTTAAGACAATTAATCAATGATAATCTTGCAGATCTCCTAAATCAACTCAAGGAGTTGAAGGAAATATGACTAAAGAGATAAAGGATATTCAAAAGACACTGGGTAGGGGAGTGGATGTAGCTCAAGCAGTTGGGCACCCACCTCCCACATGGGAGGTCCCGGGTTCAGTTCCTGGTACCTCCTAAAGAAAACGAGCTGACTCAATGAGCTGATACAATGAGCAGGGAGTGGATGTGGCTCAAGCGGTTGGGCACCTGCCTCCCACATGGGAGGTCCCAGGTTTAGTTCCTGGTGCCTTCTAAAGAAGATGAGCAGACAACAAGCAGACACAGTGAGCAAACACAGCAAGTAGATACATTGAGCAGACACAATGAGCAGAGAGATGAGGGAACCGTCTTGGCTATGGGGGAAACACTGAGTGAATAAAAAAATTTAAAAGCCTACAAAGAAAAGTCACAGAACTTATGGGAATGAAAGACACAATGGATGAGATTAAAAATACATTAGAGACATATAACAGAAGATTTGAATTGATGGAAGACAGAATTAGTGAATACAAGACTGAGCATCTGAACTTGAAAAGACAGGAGAAGAGAAAGAGAAAAGAATGGAAAAAATAAAACAGGGTCTCAGGGGATTGAATAACAATGTGAAATGCACAAACATACATGTTATTGATGTCCCGGAAGAAGAGAACCAAAAATGAGTAGAAAGAATATTTGAGGAAATAACAACCAAAAACTTCCCCAAACTTAGGGAAGACATAAATATCAATATCCAAGAAAGACAACTTACCCCAAATAGAATAAATCCAAACAGAACCACTCCAAGACACTTATTATTCAGAATGATAAATTCCAAGAGGATTCTGAAAGCAGCAAGAGAAAAGCAATGCCTCACATACAAGAGAAGCTCAATAAGACAAGGGGCCAATCTCCCATCAGAAACTATGGAGATGAGAAGTATGATGATACTTAAGGTACTGAAAGAGGAAAAAACTGCCAGCCAAGAATTCTGAATCTAGCAAAACTGTCCTTCAAAAATGAGGGTGAGTTTAAAGTCTTCATAGACAAACAAACCTGAGAAAGTATGTTACCAAATGACCAGATTTACAAGAGATCAAAACCGTACTTTGAGCAGGTTCTTCCAATATAGTCACCTGTACTCCCCAAGGACTGACCAGGGACATTTCCAGAGCTGTAGGTAATGCTATAGCTTGAAAGGAAAAACAAGGGGGAGAGACTCGGAGACGAGTGTAGAAATGAAGATTATTAGTAAGGGACTCAATGTGAAAGAAGACAGACAATAGTAAGATATGACAATGGAAAGCCACATGATAAAATAGATGAAGTAAGTAATGCCTTTACGGTAATAACATTGAACATTAATGGATTGACTTTCCCAAACAAAAAACATAGAATGACAGAATATATAAAAAGAATGAGCCTTCTATATGCTGTCTACAAGACACTGACCTTAGACATAAAGACACAATCATATTGACAGTATGATTGGAAAATGATATTCCATGCACATAGTAATGAAAAAAGATCTGGGGTAGTGATACTAATATTGGATAAAATAGATTTTAAATGCAAAACCACTATAAGAGATGAAGAAGGTCATTGTATATTAATAAAAGGGACAATTTACCATGAAGAAATAACTATAATAAATATTTATGAACCTAACCTCAGTGACCCAAGATACATGAGGCAAACACTGGCAATACTGAAAGGAGAAAAAGATGTCTCTACAACAATAATTGGAGACTTCAATACACAACTCTGAGCACTGGATAGAACATCTAGACAGAGGATCAATAAGGAAACAGAGAGCTTGAATCATGTGATAAATGAACTAGACCTAATAGACATTTATAGAGCATTACACCCTAAAACTGCAAGATATACATTCTTTTCAAGGGCTCATGGCTACTTCTCCAGGATAGACTTATCACAAGACAAGTCTCAATAAATTTAAAAAAGATTGAAATTATACAAACACTTTCTCTGATCATAATGGCAAATTAATAACAGGGAGAAAAAAGGAAAATTCACAAATATATGCAGATTAAACAACACACTCTTAAATAATCATGGCTCAAAGAAGAAACTTGAGAAATCAGTAAATATCTCAAGACGAATGAAAATGAGAACACAACACATCAAAACCTATGGGACACTGCAAAGGCTGTGCTGACAGAAATTTATAGCCCTCAATGCCTACATTAAAAAAGAAGATAGAGCTAAAATCAAAGACCTAACTGCATTTGTGAAGGAACTAGAAATAGAAGAGCAAACGAATCCCAAACCAAGCAGAAGGAAAGAGTAAAAATTAAGCAGAAATAAATGAGATTGAGAACAAAAAAATGAGAGGATCAACAAAACCTAAAGTTAGTTCTTTGAGAAGATCAACAAAATCGACAACTCTTAGCCAGACTGACAAAGAAAAAAAGAGAGAAGATGCAAGTAAATAAAATCATAAAATCCATAAAAGGATACCATGAACACCTATACATCAATAAATTAGACAATGTAGAGGAAGTGGACAAATTCCTAGAAACACACGAAGAACCTACACTGACTCTAGAAGAAATAGAAGACCTCAACAAACCAATCACAAGTAAAGAGATTGAAATAGTCATAAAGAATATCGCAAAAATGAAAAGCCCAGAACCAGGTGGCTTCACAGGTGAATACTACCAGTCTTGTTCAAGCTCTTCCAAAAACTTGAACAGGATGCTACCAAACTCATTCTATGAAGCCATCATCACCCTAATACCAAAACCAGATAAAGATACTATGAAAAAAGAAAATTACAGACCAATTTCTCTAATGAATAGAGATGCAAAAAATCCTCAACGAAATACTTACAAACTGAATTCAAAAGCACATTAAAAGAATTATACACCACAGTCACGTGGGTTTTATCCCTTGTAGCAAGGTTGTTCAACACAAGAAAATCAATGAGTGTAATAAACCACATTAATAAATTGAAGAAGAAAAATTACATGGTCCTCTCAGCTGACACAGAAAAGGCATTTACAAAATAGAGCATCCTTTCTTGATTAAACAGACCAAAATTAGGAATAGAAGGAAGCTTTCTCATCATGGTAAAATGCATCTATGAAAAGCCCACAGCTAGCATTGTACTTAATGGTGAAACACTGAAAGCTTTCCCAGTGAGAACTGGAAGACAAGGATGCCCACTGTCAACTGTTATTCATAGTGTGCTAGAACTTCTAGCTAGAGCAATTAGGCAAGAAAAAGAAACAAAAGGCACCCAAATAGGAAAGGAAGAAGTAAAACATTCACTATTTGCACCTATATCTAGAAAATCCCCAAAAATCTACAACAAAGCTACTAGAACTAATTGATGAGTTCAGCAAAGTGGTGGGATACAAGATTAACAGGTAAAAATCAGTAGCATTTCTATATACTACCAATGAGCAATCTGAGGAGGAAGTCAGAAAAAATTACATTTATAATAGCAACTAAAAGAATCAAATATTTAGAAATAAATTTAACCAAGGGCATAAAAGACCTGTATTCAGAAAACTACAAAACATTAGTAAAATAAAGCAATGAAGACCTAAATAAATATAAGGACATTCTGTGTTCATGGATTAGAAGACTAAACATTGCTAAGATGTCAATTCTACCCAAACTTATTTACAGATGCAACAAAATCCCAATAAAAATCCCAACAGCCTTTTTTGCAGAAATGGAAAAGCCAACTATCAAATTTATCTGGAAGGGTAAGGAGCCCCAAATAGCCAAAAATGTCTTTAAAAAGAAGAATAAAGTTGGAGGACTCTCATTCCTGACTTTAAAGCATATTGCTTAGCTACAGTGGCAAAAACAGCATGGTACTGGTATAAGGGTAGAAAGATTGACCAATGGAATCAAATCAAGAGTTCAGAAATAGTTGCTCACATCTACAGTCAAGTGATTTTTGACAAGGGTGTCAAGCCCACCCAGCTAGGTCAGAAAAGTCTATTCAATAAATGGTGCTGGAAGAACTGGATATCCATATCCACAAGAAAGAAAGAGGACCCCTATCTCACAACTTATACAGATTGAACTAAAAATGGATCAAGGACCTAAATATAAAAGCTACAATTGTAAAACTCTTAGAAGAGAATATAGGAAACATCTTAAAGATCTTGTGGCAGGTGGTAGTTTCTTAAACTTACACTCAAAGTATGAACAACAAAAATAAAAATGGATAAATGGGACCTCCTCAAAACTAAACACTTTTGTTCTTCAAAAGATTTTGTTGGGGAGCGGATGTGGCTCAAGCAGTTGAGTGTCTGCCTCCCACATGAGAGGTCCTGGGTTCGGTTCCCTGTGCCTCTTAAAGAAGACAAACAAACAACGAGCAAAAAACCCCAAGCAGACAATAAGCGCAAACAATGAGTACAAACAATGAGCAAACAGACGAGGGAGCCATCTCAGGGGGTGTAAAAAAAAAGACTTTGTCAAAGTGAAAAGGCAGCATACTCATTAGGAGAAAATATTTGGAAACCACATATCCTATAAGGGTTTGATATCCATGTTATATAAAGAGATCATACAACTCAATGATAAAAAGACAAGCAACCCAATTAAAAAATGGGCAAAAGACCTGAACAGACCTTTTTCCAAAGAGGAAAGACAAATGGCCAAAAAGCCCAAGAAAAAGTGCTCAACATCACTAGCTATTAGGGAAATGCAGATCAAAACTACAATGAGAAACAATTTCAAACCTTACAGAATGGCCATTACTAAAAAAACAAAACTACAAGTGCTGGAAAGGATGTGGCGATACAGGAACACTCCTTCATTATTGGTAGGAATGTGGAATGGTGCAGCCTCTGTGGAAGACACCTTAAGAAGCTGAATATAGAACTGCTGTATGATCCAGCGACCCCGTTACTAGGAATGTATTCAGAAGAACTGAAAGCAAGGATGCAAACTGACATTTGCATATCAATGTTCATAGCAGCATTATTCACAGTTATTAAAATATGGAACCAGCCCAAGTATCCATCAACCGATGAATGGACAAACAAAATGTATATCCATACAATGGAATACTTTTTAGCCGTAAGAAGAAATGAACTTGGGAACCTTGAGAATATTGTGTTGAGTGAAATAAGCCAGACACAAAAGGACAAATATTGTTTGGTCTCACAAATGTTAACTAAATATGATGAGTCACAGAGAGAAACTCTAGAGTATAGGTTACTAGGAACATGTGGGATGAGAATGGGAGTTGATGCTTAATGTGTGTAGAGTGTTTAATAAGGTTGATTGTGAAAGTGTGGACTTGAATAGAGTTGATGGTAACACATTATAGTGAGTATAACTAGCACTGCTGGTTTATATATGTGACTGTGGCTGAAAGGGGTAGTCTCTGGATGTAAATGTCAACTGAAAGGAAGGTAGGGAATAATTTTGGGAATGTACAATAGTGATTTTGGTGGTCAAAGAAGATTGTGGTTAATAGTATAAATGTATGAATGTTCTTCTTTTACAAAGTGTAAGAATGTGGTGATACATGGGAAAATGACAACTCATGAAACTTATGGACAAAAGTTAATGGTAATATTGTAATATTTTTGCAGCAATGGCAAAGAAGATATTATATCAATTCTAAGGGACAATAGGAGGTTTGGGATTTTTCCTTTTGGATTAATGAAAACGTTCTAAAATTGACTGAGGTGATGACAGCACAACTCTGTGATGAAAAGGAGAGCCACTGAGTATACACTTTGAATGGATGGTACAAAGCATGGGACTGTATAACACAGCGAATTCAGTGGTGGAAGATGGACTGTGTTTAACAGAACAAATATGAGAACGTTCTCTCATGAACTATAGCAAATATATAACACTAATACCGGGTATTAATTATTGAGTGGGTTGGGGGAAATACACCAAATATAAGATATGGGCTATAGTTAGTAGCAATATTTTGGCAATGCTTTTTTATAGTTTGTAATCATTTCACTACAATGCAAGGTATTGGTGGTGGGGTGATGTGTGGGAACCCTGTATGATGATATGCATGTTTGTTGTGTAAGTTCACAACTTCTACTATACACTTATTGTTTATGTATGTTCATGTATGCCATGATATACTTCAATAAAATTTTATTTAAAAGTTATATCATGCAAACATTAATCAAAGAAAAATAGGAGTCTCTGTTTTAATATCAGATAAAATAGATCTCAGAACAAAAAAAACTACCAGAGCTAGGGAGGGACATTATATAGTGATAAAAACCAAGAAGGCATAGCAATCCTAAATATGTACCCAATAAATGACAGAGCTGCAAAATAAGTGAAACAAAAATGGATAGACAAGTCCATTATTATACTTGGAGACTTCAACATGCCTCTCTCAAGAATTGATAGAATAACTAGACAGAAAATCAGCAAGAATGTGGAAGAATTTAAACAGCGTCATCAACCAACAAAATCTAACTGATGGTCATAGCGGAGTCTAATTTTCACACCGTAGTGTTAAGCCTCTGATGTTGCACCTCAGGAGGCACAGCCCTGAGCAGATCCACCGTCACTCTGAAATGACAGTCATTTTGGCAGGACTCTCTTTGATGGTCTTTTTCCATGACCACACCAAGCTGTTAAGGTCTACTAATTGCTAACTGATTGCTCTATTGTTTTCAACAATGCCTTGGGGCATAAATGGCTCCACCAACTTAACAAATCAAATTTGGGCTCCTTTGAAGGAATAGTTTCAGAAATGAGTGTTTGAGATTTGTTCTAGTCCTAAAAGGTAACTGATCCTTTCTCCAGTTCTCTTAGGAAAACTTAGCCAGCCTACAGTTTAGTGTATATCTCCAATGAGTAAATCAATTGTATCCATCTCCCAATTGCCTTTCACCACAATCTTCATTGTTTTTTTAGAGCACTGAGGCTGGAACTCCTCCACACTATTGCAAATGAAATTAGTTCCATTGGGAAGAGAGTAGGAGCTATCTGTTTTAGGGTCAGCCTTCCCAGGTAAAATGTCTGAGTCAACACTCTGGAGCTGGTGGTGGGACAACAGAATGCTTCTCTCTGAGTGACACTGTAACTGGATTTTGTCTAGGTCCTTGGCAAAACTGCAGGAAATGAATTTCAAGAGCACACCTCGTTGATTAGGCCAGTAATTTATTAAGGTAGGAAGGGAAGAGAAATGGGAGAAAAAAACAGATCATAAGTCCCAGGTAGAGAGGAAGGGGCTGAAGAGTGATAAAGAGGGTTGATTTATAGAATACAATTTCCCATTATAGATTATAAATCCCCAGGTTTTACTTGCGTGGTGATCCAGGCAGGGGCAAAGAAAGCCAGAATAGGGCACAAATAAGCACCGGGACAGGGTGAAGGCAAGAGAGCAAAAGGCCTTTGTGCTTGCTTTTTAAACAATTAATTATTCTGCCCCTTTGCTAATGGCATGGGAGGAGTTCCAGCTGTTTGCTGTTTTCATTGATTACCCCACCCCTCAATCCCCGGGAGGGCCCAATGATAAAGCCCTTGGAGAATATCCGGGGCTTCTCCTGGCTTCTGGAGGAAATCTTGTTCCGAATGGAATTTCTCGTGAGGGTCTTCCAGCAGCCATCTTGGGAGTATCGATGTCCTCCTGGACTTCTTGCCAGGTTCCAGATCTGTCTATTGATTCCCTATTTAGCCTGCTTCAACACTCCTACTTTAGAAGCTGGGTTCTTAGTGAGTGGGACAGTAGTTCCCAGTCTCATTGCTATATCTCTACCAAGACATGGAACTGCCACCTTAGTAGTCAGGTTAAGGGAGATTGAGCCCTGAGTAGTCTCAGCAATGCTGCTCTGAAGGTAGACATAGGTGGGGGTTGGATGGAAGAAGGGAGCCCCCAGCTATTGTCTGCTCTCACCTGCAACTTAGCTTTAGCTCCAAGTAGGGAACACAATGAGAAATTCTAGTGTCCTTTGCATCCCAGGAAAGTAACTGTATTAGTCAGCCAAAGTGGTGCTGATGCAAATTACCAGAAATCTGTTGGCATTTATAAAGGGTATTTATCTGGGATAGAAGTTTACAGTTACCAGGCCATAAGTAAGCATAAGTTTCTTCCCTCACCAAAGTCTGTTGCCATGTGTTGGAGCAAGTCAGCTGCCGGCATTTGCCAGGGTTCAGGCTTCTTGGGTTCCTCTCTTCCCGGGCTGCGTTTCTCTCCGGGCTTAGCTCCTGTGTTTCCTCCACAAGGTCAGCTGTAGACTATAAGGCTCTCTAGGCTTTGCCTCTCTCCACAAGACCAGCTGTAGACTATCAGGTGGATGG
Source organism: Cabassous unicinctus (assembly GCA_029593785.1). Classification (NCBI taxonomy): domain Eukaryota; kingdom Metazoa; phylum Chordata; class Mammalia; order Cingulata; family Chlamyphoridae; genus Cabassous; species Cabassous unicinctus. The sequence goes on along the minus strand of JAQZBX010032929.1, from coordinate 12,286 downwards.
CTCGTCTCTTCCTGGGGCCTTCTCTCCTTCCTCACAAAGAGGCTCCTCTGTGTGCTTGCTTCCCCGGGTCCAGCATTAAAACTCCAACATCAAAAAACTCCAACTCTGTCCTTTGCCATGTCTTTTATCTTTGAGACCCCACCCACAAGGGGCAGGGCTCAATGCCCTACTGACATGGCCTAATCAAAGCCCTAAATCATAACTTAATCATGCCCAGATGTACAGACCAGTTTACAAGCATAATCCAATATCTATTTTTGGAATTCATAACTATATCAAACTGCCAAACTGCTACAGTAACCTTCCAGCTGGGAGTTGGAGGGAAAGTGGTGCCCTGTGTTCTTGGCTCCACTAATCTGGAGTAGAGTTTCCATCTTGTCAAGTTGGGAGTGGAGAGGGAGGGAGAGTATAGATCTTGGTTCATATAATACAGACTCTCTGTTCCTACTAAATTTCAGTATATTTTCTTGAATAAATGTTTCTTCATTTGCTACATTACCTTAGGACCATTTACAGAGAATTTAAATTGGTTTCTTTATCATTTTTACCAGTTTCACTGGGAAGTGTATCCTCAGAGCTCCTCATGCTATAATGCCAGAAGTCTCTAATCTCAAGGGATTTTTGACAAATGTAGAAAAGCACTTTAATGGAGGAAATATAGCCTTTTCAATTAATGGATATTGGATATCCATAGGTAAGGAGTAGGAGGAGGAGGAAGAGGAGAAGGGATCTAAGTCTTATATCTTATGCAAATAGTAATTAAAAATGGATCACAGATTTAAATGCAAAATGTAAAAAAGCTACATAACTTTCAGAAAAAAAAAATACTCTTTGGGATGTGTGGTACTTTGAGGCTTTTTTTGGACCCCAGAAAATCATGTCCTTAGAGCAAATCCATTTCTGTGGTTGTAAACTTATTGTAGGTGGGAACTTCTTATGATTAGGTTACTTCAGTTGGGTGTGACCCAGGGTGGGTCTTAATCCTTTTACCAGGGTCCTCATTAAATGGGATGAATACAGAGCAAGAAACCCACAGAAGAGAGAGACAAAGCCACAGGAGCAGAGAAAGAGAGCCATGAGGGCAAGAAGCTGAAATGAAAAATGGAACCCAGGAGAGGAGGGAAAGACCTGCAGATGCTGCCATGTGCTGGTCTTTGGGGAGAAAGTATCACCTAATGATGCCTTGATTTGGACAGTTCACAGACCTGTATGCTTGAAACCTAACCTGTCCCCACTGTAAAAGCCAATCCATTTCCAGTATATTGCTTTCGGCAGCTTTTAAGCAAACTAAAACAGGATGAAAGCTAGGCAATAAGCTCTTAGTTTTGACAACAAAAGCACAACCATAAAAAGAAATTTGATAAATAGGATTTCATTAAAATTTAAAATGTTTGCTCTCTGAAAGACCCTGTAAAAAGGTTGAAAGACAGGTGACAGACTGGGAGAAAATATTTGTAAACCACATATCTGACAAAGGATAGCATCTCAAAATTCAACCATAAAAGGCAAGCAATCCAATTAGAAAATGGGCAAAAGGAAGAAATATTTCACCAAAAAAGACATACAGATAGCAAATAAAAGCACATAAAAAGATGTTCAACATGATTAACCATTAGGGAAATGTAAATTAAAGCCATTATAAGATATCACTATACCCCTATCAGAATGGGTAAAATAAAAATAATTACAGAACAAAATGCTACTAAGGAAGCAGAGAAACTAGATCATCATACATCATTGGTGGAAATTTAAAATGGTATAGCCACACAGAAAAGCTTGTCAGTCACAAAAATTAGACATTCAACTATCATACAACCCAGCAATTGTACTAATGGATATTTACCCAGAGAACTGAAGACTTATGTTCACACAAACACTTGTACATGAATGTTTAGAACAACTTTATGTATACTAGCTCTGTATTAGTCTGCCAAAGGAAGCTGATGCAAAAAAACAGAAATATGTTGGCTTTTATAAAAGGTACTTATTTGGAGTAAAACCTTACAGTTACAAGGCCCTAAAGAGTCCAACTCAAGATTTCCTTTTCACCAAAGTCAGTTGCCATGTGTTGAAACAAGATGGTCGCTGGTCTCTGTGAGGGCTCAGACATCCCCTCTGGGCTTCCTCTCTTTTAGCTGTAGGCTGGCATAGGGCTTGTCTCTAAGTCAGGGGTTTTTAATCTTTTGTGTTCCATGTGTTGCCAGTCAGGTGAGAACCATGGACCCCTTAGTAAGTCGACACTATACTGTGTATTATTTAATAAATATATCACACCTGCACCAACACATTGCCACAAGAATAATGTTTTTTTAAAATTTCTATTCAAACTCATGGTCCCCTTGTTAAGAACCTCTGCTCTAAGGGCTACCTCTGTCTCCTGGCATAGGGCTTGTGTCTTTCCGGGCTTTCTGTATCAGTCTCAGCTGTCCTAGTCTCTTCCCAAGCTCAGCTGCAAACTGACAGGTGAATGGTTTATCTCTCCCTGGGACCCCAGGATCAAAAATCACAGAGCTCTCTCTTCCCATGTGTCTATCTCAAGTGAGTTTCCATTCAATATCAGACTCACCAAGGTGGTGGGGATTCAACCTGAGTCACACCTTATTGATGTGGTTGAATCAAAGCCCTAATCTTAGCAGGTAGTTTAATCAGACATCTCAGCTGAATCTACTGCAATCAAAGGGTATCACACCCAGGAATAGATTAGTTTATGAACATAATCTTTATCTTTTTGGGATTCACAAACATAATCTAAACATAATTATAAGCCCCAAACTGGAAACAACCTAGATGACCTTCAATGCTGAGTAGTTAAGTCAACTGTGGTATATCCATACCATGAACTCAGCAATAAAAAGGAATAAGCTATTGAATCTCCAGAGTATTATGCTGTTAGGGATTGAATGATGTCTCCCACAAAATACATGTTCAAATCTTAATCCACATTCCTGTGGGTATGAACCCATTTGTGAATAGGGCCTTTGAAGATATTATTAGTTAAGGTGTGGCTAAACGGAATCAGGCTCAGGGAAGGTCTTAATCCTTACGAATGGAGGCCTCATAAAGACAGAAAATTCAGATGAAGTAGAAACCAAAAACCAAAAGAAGTGGAAATCAGAACAGATGTAAGGAGAGAGAGAAATCACTATGTGACAGAGGTGATTATGACTACGTGACTGCCGTCACCCAGTGTGCTACTGACTTTGGGAGTAAGCAGGCACTGCCAATACCTGGATGTTGTACCACTAGCATTCAAAATTATGAGACAATAAATTAATGTTGTTTAAGCCAAGTAGTATGTGATATTTGTCATTATAGCTCTGGCAAATTAAGATATATGCTGAGTAATAAAAGTCAATCCCAAGTGGTTACGTACTGTGTGACTTCATTTATATATTTTAAAAATAAAATGACCAAAAAGGAGAATAGATAAGTGGCTGTCAAGGGTAAAGCAGTGGGTAAAGGACAGAACAAAGTGGGTGGAGTAGCAAGCTCCAAAAACATACCTCCAAACAAAACATCGAAAAACAAGCAGAAACTGACAGAACCAACTTTCTCGGGGCTCTGAGAAACAGTCAAAGGCATACAGCAACCAAGTGAATGCTGAATCAAGAAAAATGCACCTAATAATGGTAGAAAAGCTGCATGGTGCTTTTCTTTTCCCTGCTCCCCATGCCAAACTTGGTTGCAGTCTATGGGGCAGTGCCCCATGTTCCCTGTGGCGGGTTCCTGGACTCTGGTTACAGAAGGAAGAGAGCACACCTTATGCATGAAATTAATTTGTATGTATGTCTGTTTCAACTTGTCCAGTGGCAACCTTTGTTCCATGACAAGCAGCTGTGGCTGGTTAAGATTTAATGGCTCCCCTCATTGCCTCTGGACTCTTATGAAATAGGAAAATACCAAACACCTGCATGCAACAAATAAGAGTGGAAACATAGCAAACAACTGCACACAAACAAGCAAAAGGAGGGGGATAGGTGAGGGCTGGGAGATGTCCATCGGGTGTGTTCTTGACTTTGCCAATACCTCTCTTACCAGCAGGATGTGCTTTCTTTTATGTAAACTTTAGGTCCAGAGCCTTATTTTTATTGATGAAAGTAGCACTTTCTTATGTGTTCACTGGGTTTCTCTGAATCTTTTAGCTCATATTCTTTGCTCTGGAGACTAGGAAGATAAGAGTTTGTCTTTGTTTTCCAGGGCTGCTATAATTAAATACCACAAATGGTTGGCTTAAACAATAGGAATTTATTGGCTCACAATTTGGAAGCCAGAAATCCAAAATGAAGATTTTGGCAGGCTATGCCTTCTTCAAAGTCTGTAGCATTATGGTGATGTCTTGTTGACAATCAATCTCTGCCTCCATCACATGGTTCTGTCTCTTTCTGTCTCCCTCTTTGATTTGTGCTGCCGTGTCCAAATTTCCTTTGCTTTTAAGGACTCCAGTCATCCTGGATTAAGGCCCACCCTGATCCAATTTGGCCTCATATGAGTAGGGTCTTTAAAGATGCTATATACAAATGAGTCTACGCTCACAGTTCAGGGGTTTTAGACTTGAAGTAATTTACAAATGAGTTCATATCCCCAAGACTGGTGGTTAGGACTTGCACATGTCTTTGTGGGGGATATGTTTCAATTTACCACAGAGTCAATGTCAATCCAGAAACTAGCATTACAATGAATGTAACCAGAGACATTGGGGATTGTGTTGTGTGAACAGTGTGTTTATAACCTGTGGTTTGGAGGAGATCTGGGATGGTCTTAGTGCAGATCCTCAGTTTGGATAGACTTTTTTTGTCATGTATTTTTTAAACTTTATTTTGTACATTTAATAATTGAAAATATAAACAAAACAATTAAAAAAGAAGAAGAAAACACAGTTGAATAAAAACATACATTTCTCAATTAAATGTACTGGATACATATAAAAAATTTTTTTTTGAATCATACAATATATTACACGATATATTTGATTCATAATAATGCAATCATACAGTATTTGTCCTTCTGCGTCTAGCTTGCTTTGCTCAACATAATGTCCTCCGGGTTCATCCATGTTGTCATATGCTTTACGACTTCATTTCTTACAGCCGCATAATATTCCATCGTGTGAATATACAATTTGTTTATCCAGTCATCGGTTGATGGACACCTGGGTTGTTTCCAGCTCTCAGCAATTGTGAGTAATGCCGCTATGAACATCAGTGTGGAGATGTCTGTTCGTGTCTGTGCTCTCAGTTTTTCTGGTTATATACCTAGTAATGGTATTGCCAGGTCACATGGCAAGTCTATATTCAACTTCCTTAGGAACTGCCAAACAGTCCTCCACAGTGGACATACCATTCTACATTCCCACCAACAGTGAATAAGTGTTCCTGTCTCTCCACATTCTCTCCAACACTTGTAGTTTTCTGTCTTTTTAATAGTGGCCATTCTGATAGGTGTGAAATGATATCTCATTGCAGTTTTGATTTGCATTTCCCTAATCATTAGTGATGTTGATTTTTTCATGTGTTTTTTTTGGCATTTGTATTTCTTCTTTGGACAAATGTCTACTCAAGTCCTTTGCCCATTTTTTAAATGGGTCATTTGTCTTTTTATTGTTGAGTTGTAACATCTCTTTATATATCCTGGATATTAAACCCTTATTGGACATGTGATTTCTAAATATTTTCTCCCATTGAGTCAGCTGCCTTCTCAACCTTTTGACGAAGTCCTGTGAGGTGCAAAGGTGTTTAATTTTGAGGAGGTCCCATTTATCTATTTTTTTTCTTTTGTTGCATGTGCTTTGGGTTTAAGGTCCAAGAAAACCACCAGCTCTTGTAGATGTTTCCCTACATTTTCTTCTAGTAGTTTCATGGTCCTGGCTTTTATATTTAGGTCTTTGATCCATTTTGAGTTGATTTTTGTATAGGGAGTGAGATAGGGGTCCTCTTTCATTCCTTTGGTTATAGATATCCAATTCTCCCAGCACCATTTGTTTTGTCCCGTTAACAGGGACTTAGTAGGTTTGTGAAAAAACCAGTTGACTGTATAGGTGAGGGTTTATTTTCTGATTCTCAATTCTATTCCACTGATCGATGTGTCTATCTTCACATCGTACAATGCTGTTTTGACCATTGTAGCTTTGTAATATGTTTCAAGGTCAGGCAGTGAAATTCCTCCCATGTTGTCCCTTCTTTTTTAGAATGCTTTTGGCTATTCAGGTGCACTTTCCCTTCCAAATGAATTTGGTAATTGCCTTTTCTAATTCTGTGAAGTGAGCTGTTAGAATTTTGATTGGTATTGCATTGAATCTATAAATCAGTTTGGGTAAGATTGACATCTTCACGATATTTATTCTTCCAATCCATAAACACAGAAAGTCTTTCCATTTGTTTAGGTCTTTTTAAGCTTTCTTTTAGCATTGTTTTATAGTTTTCTGCATTTAGGTCCCGTACTTCTTTGGTTAAATTAGTTGCTAGGTATTTGAGTATTTTTGTTGCTCTTGTGAATGGAAGTTTCCCCCTCAGGAAACTGAGATTTCCTCCTCAGTTTGTTCAGTACTACAGTACAAAAACATTACTGATTTTTGTGTGTTGATCTTGTATCCTGCCACTTTGCTGAACTCATTTATTAGCTCAAGCAGCTTTGCCGTGGCTACTTCAGGATTTTCTAAATACAGGATCATGTCATCTGCAAACAGTGAGAGTTTTACTTCCTCTTTTCCTATTTGGATGCCTTTATTTATTTATTTTTTTTCTTGTCTAATTGCCCTAGCTAGAACTTCCAGTACAGTATTGAATAACAATGGTGACAGTGGGCATCCTTGTCTTGTTTCCGATCTTAGAGGGAAAGCTTTCAACCTTTACCCATTGAGTGTGATGTTGCCTCTGGGTTTTGCATATATGCCTTTTATCATATTGAGGAATTTTCCTTCTATTCCTATCTTTTGAAGTGTTTTTATCCAAAAAGGATGCTGGATTTCATTGAATGCCTTTTCTGCATCAATTAAAATGGTCATGTGGTTTGTTTGCCTTCAATTTGTTAAGGTGGTGTATTACGTCAATTCATTTTCTTATGTTGAACCAGCCTTGCACACCAGGAGTAAATCTCACTTGGTCGTGATGTATAAGTTTTTTGATATGCTGTTGGATTTGATGTGCAAGTATTTTGTTGAGAATTTTTGCATATATGTTCATTAGAAAGATTGGTCTGTAATTTTCTTTTTTTGTAGTATCTTTATCTGGCTTTGGTATTAGGGTGATGTTGGCTTCATAAAACGTGTAGGGTAATTTTCCCTCCTCTCCAATTTTTTGGAAGAGTTTAAACAGGATTGGTGTTAATTCTTTTCAAAATGCTTGGTAGAATTCACCTGTGAAGCTATCTGGTCCTGGACTTTTCTTTGCTGGCAGATTTTTGATGATGGATTCAGTCTCTTTAACTGTGATTGGTTTGTTAAGTTTTTGTAACTCTTGTAGTGTCAGTGTAGGTTGTTTGTGCTTTTCTAGGAATTCGTCCATTTTATCTAGGTTGTCTAGTTTGTTGGCATACAGTTTCTCATAATATCCTCTTATGATCCTTTTTATTTCTGTGGGGTCAGTTGTAACTTCCCCCTCTTTCATTTCTGATTGTATTTATTTGTATCTTCTCTCTTTTTTCTTTGTTAGTCTAGCTAGGGGTTTGTCAATTTTATTGATCTTCTCAAAGAACCAACTTTTGGTTTTCTTGATTTTCTCTACTGTTTTTTTGTTCTCAATTTCATTTATTTCTGCTCTAATCTTTATTATTTCTTTCCTTCTGCTTGCTTTGGGATTGTTTTGCTGTTCTTTTTGTAGTTTCTTTAGTTGTTCAGTAAAATCTTTGAGTTTAGCTCTTCTTTTTTAATATAGGCATTTAGGGCTATCAATTTCTCTCAAGACTGCATCGTATGTCTCAAGACATGTATGTTGTTGCTTTTCATGTTGTCATTCAGCTCTCTGAGCCCCTGCTCATTTTTTTGCATTCTTTTCTCTCTCTGTTCTTTTGTCTCTTCATTTTCAGCTGTTCTGTCTTCTGTATCACTTATTCATTCTTCTATCATTTTGAGTCTGCTGTGTTTTTGATCTCACCTATTGTGTCTTTCATTCCCATGAGCTCTGTTACTTTTCTGTTTGGGATTTCAAATTCTTCTTTGCACTGGCTCAATGTCTTCTTGATGTCATTCATCTCTTTAGCCATATTGTCTTTCAACTCATTAATTTGATTTTGGAGATTTGTGCACATCTCACTAATTCTCTCAAATCCTGCATCTCTTCTGGGGCTTTGATATATTCCTTTTCTTGGGCTATGTCTTCTATTTTCTTAGTATGGCCTGTAATTTTTTGCTAATGTCTAGGCATCTGATTGGGATGTAGTTTACTCAGATGCTTAGTTTCTTTCTCTTTTGTAGGGATTTAGTGGCAGGAGGTTGTGTGTTAACACTGCTCTTTGATTCTTGGCTCAACCTGGACAGTTAGGATTGTCCTTGCTAGTTGCTCAAAATTGGGCTCTGGACCCAGTAATTGGTTGCAGACCTGCTTCCTAGGGTCTTGGGGTGGGAAGGTATAATATAAAAGTCAGAAAAAGTCTTTCTTACTTATTTTTAATTTTCTCACATGTACTTCCTTGTTCTGCCAGCAGATGGCACTCTTTGGCAGCTCTCATTTCAGCGCCTGGTGGGTGTGTATTTGTTGCAACACAGACTGGATCAATGTGATAGAGCTTCCTGCCTGGAGGCTAAGAGCCTTGTAATTCAAACTTTCTCAGAGACAGTTCTTCAGCCTTCTCTGGCAGCCCCTTCCCTTTTCCCTAGTAGGAAATAATTCCACTCCCTTCTGAGTCCTCAACAATCAGCCCCAGTTAGTAGAGAAGGAGTTTGGGAGGGTTGTATATCTTTAGCTCCTTGCAGACTCCCAAGGGAAACAACAGTGCAGCCCCACCCAGCCTGGAAGGGCTGCTGGGACACAGCAGACCAACTTTATGCATCAAAAGCTGAGTCAGCCTTGGGCTGTGTCCCTCTGTCTCCCCTTTCCTGGGGTGGTGGATCCCTAGAGCCCCCTTTGTCTGTGGTTGCAGGTCCAGAGGCCTGAGAATTCTAAAGTGTCTTTAGTGTGTGGGAGGGTGCAGGCAGCAGCAGCTGCTGGTTGCAACTCAAAGTTCTGTCTTTGCAATTCCCCTCCTTTTCCCCTCTCTCCTCTGGGTGGTGTCCATTCTTTGCCTGGTGTCCTAAACCCTAGAGAATCTTTTTCCAGGCTGTTTCAGCCTGTCCTCTAGCTGTTTTTCTGGAGGAGAAGAGAATCCTGTGTCTTTCTAGTCCTCCATCTTCCCAGAAGTTCTGGATAGACTTTTTTCTCTCCCTGAAATAGAGATGACTCATAATCTCATTTAATAAGATGACATTAATAAGATTCAGAAAAGAGGCAAAGTGTTTCAATACATTTTAAACCTTTATTTTTATTTTTTAAAGATTTATTTTATTTATTTATTTATCCCTCCCTTGCTGCTTGTGCTCGCTGTGCCCATTTGCTTTGCATTTTTCTGTGTCTGCTTGTCTCCCTTTGTTGCGTCATCTTCCTGCGCCAGCTCACTGCTCACCACACTGCGTGGGCCGTCAGCTCACTGCGCCGCATGGACCGTCAGCTCACCGCGCCATGTGGGCTGGCTTGCCTTCACCAGGAGGCCCTGGAAATCGAACCCAGGGCCTCCCATATGGTAAATGGGAGCCCAACCACTTGAGCCACATCTGCTTCCCCTGAACCTTTATTTAAAAAAAACAAGGGAACAGTAAAAGAGGAAAAGAAATTAATTGAAAAAATAAAGAGTAAATGGAGAAATATAATTCAGCATTTCCCCCCTAGTTCTAAAGACTGCAATTTAAGCTATGTTTTTGGTCCAGTTGTTGCTGAATTTTGTCTAGGTTCTTGACTAGTCTACAAGAAACAAATTTTGAGAGCAAGCCATGTTGATTAGGCCAGTAATTTGTTAAGGTAGGGAGGGAAGATAAATAGTAGAAAATAACAGATCATGGGTCCCAGAGAGAGGAAGGTACTGAAGAGGGATAAAGTAGACTCATTTACAGACTACAGTTGCCCATTATAGATTATAAATGCCCAGGTTTTACTTGCGTGTTGATCCATGTGGGGGGCAGGGGGGGCGGGGACAGCAAGAGCAGGGTGCAGAAGGCAAGAACAGGCATCAAAAGGCAAGAGAGAGCAAAAAGGCCCTTGCTTCTGCCCCTTTGCTAATGGCATGGGAGGAGTTCCAACTTTTTGTTATTTTGATTGATTACCCACCCATCAATCCCCCAGGAGGGCCCAGTAAGGCCCCTGGAGAATATCTAGGGCTTCTCCTGGCTTTCAGAAGAAATATCATTCCAGCAGTCATCTTGGGGGTATTGATGTCCACATGGACTTTTTTGCCAGGTTCCAGATCTGTCTATTGATTCCCTATCTAGACTGCTTCACAATCATTATTATTTTTGTTATTGCCATTGTTTTGTTTTGAAAGACATATGCAGAGGACTTAAGAAAGCATCAGATTCACACAATACTGAAATGACCTGTTGTTGTTTTTTTGTATCCTTTTTGGAAAGCAGTTTTATTGAGATATATTCACATACAATATATTCGATCCAAGGTGTACACTCAATGACTTTTAGTATAATCACATCATTGTGCATTCAGCACCACAGTCAATTTTAGATCATTTTCATTACTCCAAAAAGAAAAACTCCTTACCCCTTAGCAGTCATTTCTCAATCTCTCTATCCTTCCCCAGCCCTTCATAACCACTAATCTAATTCTGTCTCTAAGGATTTATTTATATTTATATTTTATACAAATGGTCACACCATATGTAGTACTTTGTGTCTGGTTTCTTTCACTTAACATAATGTTTTGTTTTGTTTTTAATTATTGTATCATTGATTTTTGTGAAATGGCTTGTTGATGTGTCAGTTTCTCTTCTAGATGGTAGTTTCTTAAGGATAGGGACTATGTCTTGTCTTTGGTCCCTCAGAGTTAACAGGGGCAGGGCCACTTCCATTTTTGGAGGTTACTGATATATTTTAAAAAATCAAGAAATACAAAAATCAAGAAATAACACAACAAATTTCTGCTTTTTTACATACTGAAATGTAACACAATAGCCATGCTTTTTATAAGATAAGTGACAAGATATATCTTTAGAAAGAATATATTCATAGTGCCCCATAGGGATAAAACTTTAAAGTTGTAGAATTGCCATCTTTCAATCCACCCCTGTAGGTCTCTATATATTTGATGCCATTCAGGTATATGATTCCTTTAGTCAGATGGCTCTTCTGACTCTCCCGACCCCAACTCTTCAAGTTTATTCATCTTTAGACCATGAGTTTAGCTTAGATTTTGGTTCATAGTAGGCATTCAACAGATGTTTGTTAACATATATTTTTAAAGTAAGTTCTTTTAAGAAGAATTCATTTGAGTTCTCCTGAAAATCAAGATATCAGAAAATGAGTTTGCTATTCAGTTGCTAGGACTATTACAAATAATTTTCAGACTTTGCAGTTCTGTTACTAAACTTCTAGTGCATGACTTTCCTTTGAAGTGCTTTCCTGGCATGATTCAAATGTCTTATATGGAAAAATCTTAGCTAAATTCAAGGGATGTAAGTATGTGCGTGTGTTTGTCTGTAAACTTACTGATAATCAGTGTATCAACTCTTGACCCCATTAACACATTTTATTAGAGGTAAATTCAGGCCTGACTCATTCAGAGATTTCTATTGTCATCTCAGGTATATGCTCGAGTGGATGAAAGGCCCAGGCTCCCCAAGACCAGGAATTCCCAGCCAAGTGTTTGGGACAATGGGAGTTTCCTGGAGCTCACATTTGACCCTCTTTTTATTCCACTCACTCTAGCTAAATGATATCACCTATGTCCTTGCTTAATAAATACAGATCTATATCTCCAGCTCAGACATTGCTGTGCAGCTCTGGGCTAGTAGCTTTGTTGGGATGCTCCTCAGGCACCCCAATACCGTATCTTCTGCACATCAAATTTACTCCTCTTACTGAGAGGAGTAAATTATTGACACTACATCTAGCCCAAGTCAGAAACATGAGAAGGATTCCTTTTCTTTTTATTCTCTCATTTTCTCTCTCTTAAACACACATCTAATCAGTATATTTTAATCCCTTAATAACTCTCAAACCATTGACTAACAATCTGTTTGGAAAGGAATTTGACAATTTTTATGAAGAGAGTTTGACAGTTTCATATCCTTTCTTTCTTTCTTTTTTTTTTTTTTT
>JAQZBX010032928.1:0-25622 GCA_029593785.1 Cabassous unicinctus | reverse complement strand
TACATTTGGTGTATTTTTCCCCAAACCACCCCATCATCCTTTCTTAAATATATTATTATGACAGAAGATGTAATTTACAAAAGAAACATGAACATGTGCAGAATTCTCAAACAACACCCCTTTATCAACATATGACACCGAGGTGGAACATTTGTTACAGATTATGAGATAATATCAAGCAATTATTACCAGGTCCACAGCATACATTTGGCACACATTTTCCATCCTCTCCCATTATCAACATAGTACATCTTTGGCATAGATGCAAGAATATTACATTATTACTGTTAACCACAGTCCATAGGTGACTCCAGTTGTATTTTTCCCATGCTTCTCCACATACCCACCATCCTGCAATAGTGATGTAAATTTGCTTTAGTTCGCAAAGGACACTCTTGCATCTGTAAACTCAACCACAGTTCTCACCCACCTCTGGGTTTACTGCACTATTCAGTCCCTAGATTATTCTCTATCTTTCTGTCAGTTGACAATTACATCCTTAGACTACCATTTTCAGCCACATCCCCATTTATAAACAAGCTGTTACTCACTATGAAGTGTTACTATCAACACTGTACATTTCCACACTTTTAGAGTAAAACTAATTAAAATTTTTACTTACGTTAAATAGCTGTAGTCCATCTTAGTCTTCCTCTTATCTCCTTTAAGTTTCCATGACCTACCACCAGCTCTTGAAGATATTTCCCTACATTTTCTTCTAGAAGATTTATGGTTCTTGTTTTTATATTTAGGTTTTTCATTCATTTTGAGTTAATTTTTGTATAAAGTGTGAGATAGAGGTCTTCTTTCCTTCTTTTGCTAAGGATATCCACTTTTTTTCAGCACCATTTGTTGAATGGACTGTTCTACCCAAGCTGGGTGAGTTTGACAGGCTAGTCAAAAATCACTTGACAATAGATGTGAGGGTCTGTCTTTTAACCATCAGTTCGGTTCCATTGGTCTATGCGTCTGTCTTTATGCCAGTACATGCTTTTTTTTTTTTTTTTTACCACTGTAGCTAAGTAATATGACTTAAATTCCAGAAATGAGAGTTCTTCAACTTTGCTTTATGTTTTTAAGATGTTTCTGGCTATTCAGGTCCCCTTATCCTTCCAAATAAATTTGATTATGCATGTTCTCCATTTATTTAAAAAATGCTGGTGGAATTTTTATCAGGATTGCATTGAATCTGTACATCAATTTGAGTAGAATTAGCATCTTAATGATATTTAGGCTTCCAATCCATGAGCATGGAAATTTCTTCCAATTATTTAGGTCTTCTTTTGATTTCTTTTAACACTGAATTATAGTTTTCTGAATACAAGTCCTTTACAATTCTGGTTAAGTTTATACATGAATATTTGAGTTTTATCTGCCATATTTTTTTCACCAGTCTTTTGACACTTTTAGTTACTTTTATTAATATAAAACTCATTTCTAGACTCTCTTCCAGGACTCTCTCCCCAGTCTTTCTTTTAAGGTTGTAGCACACCCTTTAGTATTTCCTGCAAAGCAGGTCTCTTGATTAAAAAGTCTCTCAATTTCTGTTTACCTGTGAATATTCTAAACTCGCCCTCATTTTTGAAAAACAATCTTTCCAGATATACGCTTCTTGGCTGGAAGCTTTCTTCTTGCAGTATCTTAAATATACCATACCACTCTATTCTTGCCTCCATGGTTTCTGGTGAGAAATCAGCACTTAATCTTATTGGTTATCTCATATGTTATGCATTCCTTTTCTTTTGCTACTCTCAGAATTCACTTTGTCTTTGACATGTGACATTCTGATTAATATGTCTCTCAGAGGTGGTCTATTCAGATATTTTTGAATGGGAGTATGTCATGCTTCTTGGACATGGATATCTATGTCTTTCAATACGGTTGGGAAATTTTCTACCATTATTTCCTCAGTTATTCTTTCTGCCCATTTTCCTTTCTCTTCTCTTTCTGGGACCAACATGACATGTATGTTTGTATGTCTTTTGTTTTTATTTAGTTCCCTGAGACATTGTTGAAATTTTTCCAATCTTTTCTTCATCTGTTCCTTTATATGTTCACTTTCAGTGGCCATTTCTCCCAGCTCACCAATCCATTTTTGCCTCCTCAAATCTGCTATTATATAATTACAGTGTATTTGTAATTTCATGTATTGTTTCTTTCATTCCTGTAAGTACTGCTATTTTTCAATATATGTTTTCAATTTCTTCTTTGTGTTCATCCAACATCTTCTTAATATCCTTAATCTCTTTAGCCATCTCATTTTATTTTTTAAGGAGATTTGTTTGAACATCTAAGAATAGTTGCCTTAACTCCTTTATGTCATCTGTAGGCTTGTCTTGTTCCTTAACTGGGCATATCTTCCTGTTTCTTGGTGTGGGTTGTAATTTTTTGTCAGTGTCTCGGCATCTGGTTTACTAGAGTATTTATTCTGGGTGAAGTTTTCTCTTGAGTTTATGGATTCCTGCCCTTTCCCCTTTGCTGGTTGTGTAGTAGGTACCAGAGATGTAGTTGGTGGCATAAACTGTGGAATTTCAAGCTGACTTCATTGCCCCAAAGACCAATGAAGCTTCTCCCAACTTTCTCCTTTGCTAGGGGTAGGGACAGAGCCACAACTGTGTGGAGTAATCTCACTCATGCAGGACTAGATTGTAGTTGCCCAGAGATTCTGATGAAGCTTCACATCCATTTTTCCCCTGCCTGGGGAAGGGCAGGACCTGCAGGTGTGGGCAGCAATCTATGCAGTGTAGTTCCAAGATAACCGCAGTTGCCCAGGTAGACTTCCAATTATTCAGTCTGTGCCAGCTAAATGTACCTGCAGTTACCTGGATAGGCTGGTGCAGGGTCTGCAAGCTTCCTCCTTGTTAGAGGTGAAGCTGAAGACTAGGCTAGGGCTGCAGGCCAATCCTGGTGAAAGAAAGCAGTCCCTACCACCCTTGTGATTTTCAGTCAGCCCAGCTTCCCCTCATGCTGGGGGTGGATTCAAAATGGCAGCTACTGACCTCCTTCTGACTTGGACAGGCTCAAACTTTCTTAGAGTTATTCTTTAGCCAGCTGAATTTCCTAAACAGTAGCTGAAATCGGTGGCCAACTGTCTCTTCCTTCCCTGTTTTTGGGAAATGGAGCTCCCAATTCCTGCTACAGCATAGCTCCTGGGGTTTCTTGTGCTGCCAAAGTAGGATGATCACTGACCTCTGCAGTATGGCCTGTAGTTTCCCAGAGAGGCTGGAACATCTCCCCCCAGTTTCTTCCCTGCCTGGTGTGGGCCTTGGGCTTAGGCTAGATTGACATCTGATCTAGATGGAAAGAAGCCAGTCCCAACCATCACTGTGATTTTCAATCAGCCCCACTTGCCCTCTTTTCAAGCTCAGAGTTAAGATAGTAGTTACATACCTCTTTCTGACTTGGACAAGTTCAGACTTCATCTTTTCTTGAGATTATACTTTAGGCCACTGAATTTACTAATCAGTAGCTGAAGTTGGTGCCCAACTGTATCTTCCTTCCAAGTTTTGGGGAAGTGGACCTTCCAATTCCAGCTGTGAAAAAGCCCCTGAGCAGCTTGTGCCTCCAGTGGAAGATGGAAACTGGCCTCCCTGGCATGGATTGCTCTACTTATGAATCTTCTCTGCATATGGGCAGTTTCCTCCATCCATTATTTCAAAGATGTTTCAGGATGCACGTCTGGTCTCCTGGAGCACCCAACTAAGTGCTCTAGATAGCTCTTGGTGATCACCAACTGCTCTGTAGCAGGAGCTGAATCTAGGAGCTCTTTACTCTGCCACCATCATGATGGTGGTCTATGGTTCCATTCAGATTATTTATTATTTTTTGTGTGTGTGTGTGGGTAAAAATCAAATTTTTCACAATACATACTAATATTTGTAAAATGATAAATAAATACATATGCATATATGTGCATTTGTTTACATAAATGTTACTTGTTATATATATATATATTTTAAAGGTGCCTAGATTACCTAAATATTACTCAGAAATTATATCCTTGTAGTTTTCTGTGTTCCCTTAAAATAATATTAAGATTATAGAGAAAGAAAGAGAGAAGAAGGAAAAAGAATAATATTAATAATAAGATAGAAAAGGAACCATAAAAGATCCAGGAATAAGTAATAAATAAGAGTGAATAAATTGTAACAAAAACAAAAGAATATGAATAAAAAGGAGAAAAATAGAATAAAATAAAAGACCAGAAAGATGAGAAGAGAAGAAAAAATATGAAGCACAAGTAAGAGAAGTTATAATGAAAGAAAAGCAATGGAAGAGTGAAAATGAAATAAAGAAATTAACCAAAGAAAGAAGGCAAAGGAAAAAAGGGAAAAAAGAAAGAGAAAAAACAAAAAATAAAAGAAATAAAACATATGCCAGGAAAACAGGCTTCCCTCCTTTGCTCCTAGGATCCATCACAGCCTGCTGGTTCTCATCAATTAATCACCCTACAGCCCATTCTCCCTAGTTTAGTTTCCCCACTTTAGATTATAAAATAAAGAATGAAAAATTAAGTATAGAAAAATAAAATCTTTAAAATAACAGATTAAGCCTAAAACAAAAATATTTCACTCTGTAAGTTCCCTGTCACAAGGTGTTGGCTGGGTGCCTGACAAATTCCTGGATCACTCTGTGGATCCATTCTCTTAGGAGTTCACAGGCATTGGACCAGAGATGTAGTATTTTGAATCCATCTACTGAGTTCCACCCACTCCACAGTTTAGGTAGCTTTCTGAAAGCTTATCTGGCTCTCTCTACCCTTGTTCCCCTCAGGCAAGTTGCCTTCTAACAGTTTATCCAGTATCTCTCCTGGCTTCCTTTTCTCCTGCACTACTGGCACCTGTCCACCTACCTCTTCACTAACTTAGTTCCTCTCTTTCCCAAGTTGTGTGGGTGTGACAGTCTGCTGATCAGATAGCCTTTTTCCATTTCATTGGGTCTCCTTTAGCATTGGCTGAGGAGTTCTTTTTTTCCTTTTTTCTCTCTTCCACCCACCTTATCTCCCCTCAACTTAACACTTCTTTCTCAAAGTTGGCTGGGTGCTGATTCCACTTTTATTTCCCCTTCTGTTCCCCCATGGTTAGGCCTCTTTTAACCTCCACTTGCTGGACTATTTACAGATGAGATTTCAAGGGGTCTCAACTGGCCAAACTCCTGAAGAGAAACCACTTTCTGCCCTTCTTTTCCCAAAAAGGAGCACTTTCTTTCTCCTCTCATATGGCTGCAGTGAGCCAAGGGTCAAACTGAGGCTATTTGCCTTAAAGGTGGGGTATGTGTGCTGTTCTCAGCTGCAGGAATGAGTAACATGGTTTTCACTTAGTATTTTTTGTCTCTCTGTCCTTCTCCCTCTTGGATTATGCACAACACTTTCCTGGTCTGCACATCCCCAAAGAAGCTCCGTTGGATAGCTTTTTTCTCTTCCTCCATTGTTTTTGTGAGAGAGTTCAGATCTGCCTACCTACTATATTGCCATCTTCCTAGGAGTCCAGAAGCTTTTTCCTGGAAGAAGCCACCTTCCATTGATAATTCTTCCACTGGCACATTTTTCTCTTTAAACTCAGCTTCACCACATTTGGATGTTTCTTTTTTATTCAACAAATTGAATAGGTAGGGAAATTTGGTTTCCTTAATTATTTCATTTCTCCTTCTTTGAATATTATTGAAGTTGGGCATGTTTTCATGTTTATAATATGTTTATTCTTTCTAAGTTGTTGGCTTATATCCTTTAATTCTTGAGAATTTTTTCCCTTGAATTAATAGACCTATCTACATTTTATGTGTTTTAATGTTCAACATATTCTAAATATAGTCCCTAGATTTTTTATTTCATTTTATTTTCTTCATGATTTTTTTGTCATGCAGGTTTTTATTGTTCTTTAGTCGATCAGTGATGTTCTCAGTTCTATTTCTTCATATTTCTTTTATGTAGGTTTATCTATATTTTCTTCTAGATGTCCTCTGTAATTTCACATATTTCCTCCAGTTTCAAATTACTATGGTTATTGGGGGTAAGCTATGTCTGTTATGTGAGCTATTAAGCAAACATTTATATTCTTAATTAAAAAAAAAAATTAAAGTAACCTCACGAGTATACTGTTGAACAGAAAATCCAAACACAAAAGAATGCATATAGTGCTATTCTTTTATTGTAAAAATTTAAAAAGTAAAAAAGTAATATAAGCTGTTAGAATTCTGGATAGTGCTTACCATGGTGGCAGTAGAGGTGCCTGAAATTGACACAAAATAAGCTTAATGGGAGGGAGGGCTGGTCATATTCTATTTTTGGTCTTGGTTTTATTCTGGAATATATTCAAATTTTGAAAATTCATTAAGCTTGTGATATGGAACTTTTCCATATATATGATAAACTCAATAAAAGGATTTTAGGATACAACTGAATCACTTCCCTTGTACTACACACGTGAGTCTTCTCCTATTCTTCCTCCTGGGATACGAATTTAGTGTCTGGATTTGCAGCAGCTGTCCTGTGATCTTAATGATAACAACCACACATTGAGGATGCTGTGGGAAAATATAAAGGAAGACTGAGCCCTTAATAACAACATTGAACTGCTCTATTAATCCTGAATTCCATAATCTTAGATCTGTGACATATATATTAATAAACCCCTTAGTTTCCTTAAGTTACTGATTTAGTTCAGTTTCCTATTACCTACAGCTCAATGCCATATTTAGGTAGATACTCTATTTATGATAGATTTTAGTTTTATTCATTATGCCCCACTGAGGAAAAAGCTGCTAAGGTGTTAAAATGGTTATATTTCATGTGCATTTTATAATAATCAGGCCAACTATATTCCACATTTTACTTGAGACCAATGCACACAACGAATGTTTTTGCAAATCAGAAGATGCCCAGAACTATCCATGGAACTGGGGAGAAACTGGAGGAAGGAACAGGCTAACTCTGGGGATTTGTAAGTCTGTGGATGAAGCTACCATGGTGAGAATTACTTTTTTTGGAAATATGACAAGGAAGGGTCACTGGTACAGGGTGTAGGTGGTGGGGGGTATGTGGGAAAGGGTGCACCTGGAGCATGCTTCTGTGGAATATGAATTCATTCATCTTGTCATATGGTGTTATCTCAGTGAGTAGAGAGCCACACAATAATCAAATAAAATATTAAATTTCCAACCTTGGAAATCCTGCTACATTCTCAAATAGAGAGACAAGAACATAAACAGTGTGTAATAAAACAGACCAATATGTCAAGCCCTCAATATTAATACATGTAACTATGAAAATTTTCTTCAATAACTTAAACTTAGTGGCTATCATAGGTTCTGAGGAGTGGGACAGGGAAGAACTGGTGAAACATAGGGCATTAGTAGGTCACTGGAATTGTTCTGCCTGATTTTGTAGTAATGGATATAGGCCATTATAAATTTTGTCAGAAATTATAAACTGTATAGTGCAAAATGTTAACTATAAGGTAAATCAATGACTATAGTTGGTAGCAATGCTTTGATATTTGTTCATCAATTGTATCAAATGTACCATATTCATATAGTATGTTATTGGTAGAGTTGGATATGGAGGAGAAAGGGGGCATATGGGGATCCTCTATATTTTCTATGTGACTTTTCTGTAACCTAAAGCTTCTTGGAAAATAAAGTGAAAAAATAAGAAACTGGGGGAACACACAGAAAAATAGAGAAGCTCTTGAGAGGAGGTAAATGAAAATAGGAAAAATAACCAAAAACATGCCATAAAGGAACTCAATGAAGAAACAAAAAAAAACTTTTATGCATAAATGAGAACTTGGGAGTCATCATACATATGTTCATCTGCAAAGGAATCTGGTAAAGCCACTTCAACATCACCTTCTGCTGACCTTGGAGACCCTAGTGACTACCATCTCTCAAACCCTCACATTCATGACAGGGCCATGTCCTGACAGGTGATGTTAACAAAGCCCACCACCCTTGATGATCACTATTCTAAAAGTGGCCCATGGTCCAGCAGCCTCAGACTCACCTGGGAGCATCCCAGATATTCACATGCAGGTGCCTGACCCTAGACCTACTGAATGAGATTTGAATTTTAACAACATTCAAAGGTGATGCCTTGGTGCAATCAAATTTGAAATCCAGTGGTGTAACTGACCCAGGAGTGAGTGAAGCCAAAATTGATCAGAGACTTTGGAAGACAGATGCAAATAGCCATTTTGGGAAGGTGAAAAAAGCAATTAGATATGATAATGATCTGTGGTATTATAAATAATCAGAACACTTAAACAGATATACAAAATATGACTATTAAAATTTCACTGGAGAAGAGGAGGGTTATGAGGGTAAATATCCAAAAATATGTTCCTTAGGTGGCAATAATGCAAGAAAGTTTGAAAAACCCAGAAATAAGGAGGCTTGTGAATGACTGGTGAGCAGTACATTCCAGAAGAGAGAGGAGAAACCCCTTTCCTAATAATCCTTTATGATGTCAGTCTCCAGCAGTGAGTGGGGATTCTGCATTCACTGCCTTCCAATCTCAATCTACTCTGGTCCTATGTTTTGCTTATTCACAAATTCAATGCCAAAGGTCCTGCTCCTCACAGCTAAAACCTCCTCTCTCCCATTGTTTGTCTTTGTTATGCAAGCATCGTCCAGCTAAACACATTTTCCCATCAAATATGCATGATCACTAAGACATATTTTAAAGAAACATGATTGTTGATAGCCCCAAATGAAAACTCACCAAATTCCCATCAAAAATAAAATAGACAGATAAAGTGATGTATACAGTACTATACACAAATGAACATGGTTGGTCTACAAACACGTACTACAATATGGATGCAGAAATATCATAAAGTTCCCATGCTTTTGGGAATGAAGCATGTCACCACAAAAGATAAGTTAAAGTCCTAACCTGCAGGACTCTGTGAAATTATTTGTAAATAGGACCCTTGAAGATGTTACAATTAGTTCATATAGGGACTCATTTAAGAATATGATCTCTACAGATTTTATTTAAATCAGGGTGGGCTTTAATCCATAATTCTCGGGCCTTTATAAGCAAAGTAAACACAGACAGAGTCAGTTGAAGTCAGAAGTAAGAAGAAGTCAGAGATGAGGAAGATGGCTATGTGAAAGTGGTAGAGATGGAAGCAAGGCAGTTCTAAGGATTGTAGCAAACCAGCAGCAGAATGCATAGGCTCTGGGAGGAAGCACCTTCTGCAGAGACTTGGATATTGGACTTCTATATTCTAGACCAGAGACAGAAATATTTTTATTGTTTACACCAAGACTGAGGCTTCCATCAGAGCAACTTGGCAAATTAAAACGCCACAATTCCCAGAATCTATGCCTTTTCAGTGTGACTCTGTGAGTCTCTTAATCTACCTTTGAGACTGAAATGTACTTAAAGCATTCTGTTTCCTTTGGCCAAGAATATGTGCTGAAAAGGGAAGTTTCTCAAGACACCTTTGCATGTTTCTGCTGCTGAACTTGGAGCCCTGAATCTGTAATATGAACAATTCCTGGGCTGGCCAGCTGGAGGATGAAAAGGAATGTGGATCAAAGGCTAGTAGACTCAGTTGAGGCCTCCTGAGATCTGCTAAAACTAGCATTTCAGCCACTACAGGATAAATGATATATTTCATACTTTCCTTTAAAAGCATTCTTTTAGAGCTCCATTTATGTCTTTATTCCTAAGACTGTAGGCAAGTGGGTTCAGTCTGGGCATGACTACAGTGTACAATGCTGAGGCTGGTGCACTTGAATGTGTGTTGTGTGAAGCAGCAGGACTGAGGCACACCCTTTTGCTCATACAATAAAATGATACCACAGAAAGGTAAGACACACAGGTAGAAAATGATTTAAACTTCCCCTGAGCTGAAGAGATTGTACATATAGAGGAAACAATCTTAAAGTAAGAGAAAAGGATCCCAGCAAGGGGACCCCCATCCAGCACTCCAGGTATAAAATATGTCACTAATTGAAGAAGGTGTCAGAATATGCAAGCTGGACCATCTGATGAAGTTCACAGGAAAAGTGGGGAATTTCCACGTGTGAACAAAAAGTCATAATACCATTAACCCTTGTAAATAGTATTGCATGCAATTCATGAACCAGGACCCCAGAACAAGGAGGACACAGAGCTGGGGGTTCATGATGACTGTGTAGTATAGGGAGTGATAGATGGCAACAAAATATCATAAGGCATGGCAGCCCAGGAGGAAGTTGTCCAACCCTCCAAAGAGTAAGAAAAAATACATCTGGTTAAGGCAGCCTGCATAGGTTATGACTTTACTCTGCATCTGGATGTTCACCAGCATCTTTGGGCCAGTGGTGGATTAAAATGAGATATCACAAAGGCACAGGATGGAGAGGAAGAAGCACATGTGCATGTGGAGATGAGAGTCTGAGATCATGGCCAGGATGATGAGCAGTAACCAAAGATGGTGACCAGGTCTATGGACAGGAAGAGCCCAAAAAGTAGGGGCAATTTCTGGATCCTCTGAAAATCCCAGAGAGGAAATTCTGAAATTCGTGTTTTATTTCCAGGTCTCATGTGGTTGATATTACTAGCAGAACCAAGAAAAGAAACTTGAAAATTTTGGCATAAACAAGCAGAGCTATCCAAATACAAATGCTATAAACTGTCTATTTCAGTGAAATTTAAACTCCCTATTATTTATATGGCTCTCATATTAGGGTATTAGGGTATTTCTCATGCGACCTCAGATTAGGAATTCCATCCCAAAAACTCAGTCGTTCCCAAAGTTTTCATAAATTCTATGGATTACATGAAAAATTCATTAATTTGTGGAATATTTATCGATTTGCAACTAGGAGCAAGTGTAATCAAGGCAATGAGCCTACAGTGCTGTATGGCAAAAGTCCCAACATTCTGAAGATAAAGAATATATTCAAATACAAACCATCATATTAAAATCAGCTGATTACATGGCTCTCTAAGAGAGAAAGCAAAACTTCTCTTTATGTCACCCATTATTTAGGGTATTTTTTAAAACAAATTTATTTTATTGATAGATATTAATAAAGCATATAATTTTTCCAAAGTGTACAATCAATGGTATTTGGTATAATCAATAAATGTGTGTTCATCACTTCAATTATTATTAAAGCATTTAAACAAGAAAATTCTTCACCTCTTAATCTCTCTCTCTTTCCCCTGCTGTACATAGGTGTTTTTTCTGGTTATTCTTGCATATTTATTTATTAATTTATTAAGCAGTTACATTGAGATATATTCACATACCATAGGACATATCCAAATGTATAATCAATGGCTTTTAGTATAATCGCAATGTTGTACATTCATTATCTCAAAATTTTTTTAACAATTTCATTACTCCAAAAAGAAAGACTCCATATCCTGACACATTTCTTCCTGAACACTACATAACCAATAATATAATTTCATCTTTATAGATTGCTTTATATTTACATTTTGTATAAATGGATTTGTGCAATATGTAGTACTCTCTTTCTAGCCTCCTTTACTCAGAATAATGTGCTTTTTGTCTGATATTAACATTTTTTATTATTAATCTATATTTGTTCAGCTTTAAAGAAAAATGGTCTTATATATGCAATTTTACCTATATTCATATTTCACATAATATGTTTATATTTCACATAATATATTTAGTTCATAATAGGACAATTGTATATTAGTTGTCCTTTTGTGTCTGGCTTGCTTCATTCAACATAATGTCCTTCAGGCTCATCCAGGTTGTCATATATTTCATGACTTCATTTCTCCTTACTGCTGCATAATATTCCATCTTGTATATACTCCACAATTTGTTTATCCATTTCTTTTTAACAGCAACCAGCACTACTCATATGATAATCATAGGCTTTAGCTAAATTTCTAAGACTTTTATTACAAAATTGTATACAAAATGTATGGACACACAAAAAAATTTAAAAGTTCATATTAAAAAATGTAAAAATTCAAGACAAATGGACATTTATGTTCACCACTGCAAACAAAGTTTAAATCCAGTTTCAGTTTTAACAACTAATACTGCTTATTTTTATAATACAGTCTTCATCCATAGTACGATACAGCCATTGAAATCATATTTTGAAACCTCTCAAGGATATTGGAAAATGTCCACTAGAATGCTAAATTTACAGAGCAGAAAATAATACTACATAGAGCAGGGATTTTCAGTCTCAGCACTATTGACATTCTGGGCTGGATAATTCTCAAATATAGGGGAATTTACTGTGGATTGCGTAAGGTTTAGAAGCATCTCTGGCCTCAACCCACTAGATGTGAGTACCACTGCCTCAACACCCAAGTTGTGACCAAAAAAATGTCTCCAGACATTCTCAAATCTCCCTAGGCAAGCAAAATTGCCCTCAGTTGATATAGAGTATATAGTCACACTTTGGGAAAAAATGCGTGCATGCATACCAGACAAAGATTTATTTCTTAAGTTAATTTCCATTATCTCTGGGTGTTAAGAATTTTTTGTGTTCTTTGAAATTTTCTGTATTTCCCATTTTTAAAACAACAAACACTTTCTTAATTGAGTAAAATCAATATGTATATATAGTTAAACCCCCAATCCAATATCAATTCTCAATGATTAACTTTATTAAAAATTTTAATTATCAGATTAATGTTTATCAATACAATTAAGAGCACTCTGTAACCTCACTGGAGTACTGCAAAATTGGAGAACCAACTCCAGGGTATATTCCCCCTTATTTTTCCTAAATTCAGAAGAATATAAAAATGGTGTTTCTTATTTCCCTTTTATATTTAAAAAAAACTGTTTTATTTTAGAATTATATCAAATTTACAGAAATTTTGTAAAGATAGTACGGTGTTCTATAAACCCCTCACCCAGTTTCAGTTTTCATCTTTCATTTTAAAAAGAAAATTTTAAATCAGTAAGTATCTGATGAATTATTCAGCAGTCAATCATTAGTAGTTTTGAGTGTGCTTTTGGGGAAAAATAATATCTACTTCACAACTCCAATAGTCAAATACAAGTTACAAGTGATTTAAATGTATTTTATTTCTGTCCTTTTTCAAGCCCGTTATACAAGATGGTGGTATGACTTACATGGAATTCATTGTCCCTTGAAAATTTATACTTGCCAAGTTGAGAACAATTAGGATTGATTTCTAAGAATGAAAAGAATAAGAGTGGTTAGAGAAAGTAATTATTCAAGGCTTTGAAACTATTTGACTGAATGAGATGAAAAAATTTCCCCCATATTCCTTCTCAAATTCCTGTTGCATCAAGTAACTCAAAATGAAATATGATAATGTTTTCTCAAAATAACATTTCAAGACCCAAGAAGACAAAGTACCATTAACAAATGTGATTGTCTGTAATAATAACTAAGCATTTCTCAACAAGGCCTTGTATCATCTCTGTAGAATATTCCCTACACAAGCATTGTCTATATATATCATGATGCATGCAATCTATCAACTGAACTAGTTGGCAAGACAATTCTTAATATGAGGTTTGGGTGTGCCCAATTTTCAGACTATTGATGTAGATTTGCCTAAGAGGGTGATTCTCAATCTTTGGACATATCAGCATTGCCTGGAGGGCTGGGTCACAGATTGCTGGTTCCACCTGCAGAGTTTTGATTCAGTGAGACTGAGGAGAGGCTGGAGAAGTTTTATTATCTAACAAGTTGTCATATATTTCCCCTTCTTGGCTAGTAATTGTGGCTCTGCTTCTTTACAAAGGACTACTTCAACCCCACTTCATTCCTCCCATACCCTAGCTAAAAGTCACAAGATATTCATTCATCCAGTTGTCCCCTTTTCTTGACATAAGCAATTACAGAAAAAAGCATAGCTTCCTTAAGCCCTCTGCAATGTCACCCACCATAAGGCTAAACCCTTTAACAAGTGAACTCTAGCTTCCTCTTATGGAGACAACCCATGCTTCCTCCTGGTTTGTGCTCTCTTTTCCTGCAATATGTTAACAAACTTAAACTTTGTTGACTACTGATGTCTTCTTCTTGGTCAATAAACATTAGGCTTTATCAATACTCACTCCTGAATTATACCTCTTTTTGTTTCTTTAAAGAAATCGATTTTATTTATACATATTAATAAAGCATACAATCCATCCAAAGTGTGCAAGCAATGGCATTTAGTATGATCACACAGTTGTGCATTCATCAACTCAATTATTATTAGAGCATTTTCATTATTCTGGTAATAATAATAGTAAACAAAAACAAAGAACAAAAATTAATCACTTCTCAATTTCACTATGCTTCCCCTGCTATACATGGCTGCTATCCTGTGTCTGTCTCTCTAGTTTATTTATATAGATGGAAGCAAGCAATATGTAGTAACTTGTGTCTACTTTCATTCCCTTAGTATATTTCCTCACCCCTACATTCTACTTCTTGATGTGTGACACTTGGCATTTCATTAATTTGAGCACACCCAAAGAAAATACATCTTCCCGTTATATTCATACAGGTTTCAGGTGGTGGGCAGGAAGTGCACTTTTGGCATTCAACTACACCTGTAGAATGGGCTGAATAGTTCATTATCAAACCAGTCAGATGGTCATACATATGCTCCAACTGTCCATTGGAAATAATCTCCAAGAATAATCTTTGGGCTTATACTTTTATAAATACCATTAGTGTCTAGAGGCACGTGTTGTATATATAGATTCCTAAGCTGCTCTTAAACTTACTAAAACAGAATTTTAAAGATTGGGACTTAGAATCTAATCTATTCACAATAAAAAACCCACATGATTTCATTCAGCATACATTTTTGGCACCTGTCAATAAAGATGGCTAGGCTAAGAAGGAAAGGAATCTTCATAAATTACCAAGGATTAGGAACAAATCTCATTGAATGTCAATTGGGAGAATTCTTAAAAGTAAAAGCTGGGAAGTAAGTAGGTAGAGCCCAACTCTTTCACAAAAAATGTAGAGAAATTGCAAGAACCTATCTGAGGGAACTGTTTTGGATATACATAGAATGAGAAAATGCTTTGCATCATCCAGAATGGAACTGGAAAGATAAAGAAACTAAAGGAAAACCTTTTTTTTAAAAGGTTCCTTTTATTTGTCCTTATTTTACTTACTAAAACCCCATATATCACCTGTGGAGAGCAGGCTGCAAAGTGATTGATGAACACAAGCAGCCTGACAAGTTCCTTAGGGGCCTAAGATGGAAGACTATTTTTCCTTGGTTGTTTTTTTTTAGTTGTTGCTGTTTTGTTTCTTGATTGTTGTTTTCCCCTTTTTTTGTTTCCCTTTTTAACCTATTTTTCTACTTATTTTATTTCTGTTCTTTCCTTCATTATCTGTATAATAATATCAATGTGCATTCTTCTTACTTGGGGGCGCTTATGCAGATGAAATGATACTAGTTATCTAGATCAGTTAGCTCAATCTTAACAGTGGAAGTCCTCAGTGTGGATCATGATATCATGGTTACTGTCATTTCCCTCCTTTTCTTCATAAACTTCATGGTCATTTTTGAGTGCATATGGGCCAGTTTAGAGAAACCCATATCTTGCTATAGGCGTGGTAGTGCCCATGGACACTAAGGTCAGTGATAAAGCAAAATTCTGGAGAAAACTTCTGAAATCCTCATTAGAAACAAGAATATAATTCCACAGGGCTCAGAGAAAGACATTACATTTGAAAACCTTCCAAAATGATAACCTCAATGGTCACAAATGTACTCATTGTGTGGAAACAATATTCCCAGGAGCCCCCCTAAATCAAATGACTCCCATGACACTCATTATGCTGCATCTTGTTCCTTCTGGGACATGACTGAGGAGTGTGGTTGTGATGCCACTACTCGGCTGGATGAGAGAAAAGGCTGAGTCTCTGACCTCAGGACTGGCAGGAAGACAAACTCAAGCATGGGCCTCCTGAGACAGATGACAAGTCTGGGAGGAGAGAACACTCACAGAGCCCATTTGCCCGTGACCAGCAATCTCTAGTGCTGTAGAACAAAAGTTGTTTATTTATTATTGAATAGTCTAAGAGCTAAATTTCCAAAGATCATAATGAGCTAACTTAATCTATGTCATACATCTCTAAGGATTTGTTAATATTAATGGAACAGGAGGAGGAGATATCAATGACTTTGATGGACCTGGGCTTGCCCTTTTCTCAGGAAGAAGCTGAACTGTACTTCTCTAACAATCAGAAGAGATATTAATATAAATTTCAAATTCTAATTTAACGATTCAATCTATGACTTTGATATCTGCAAATGCAGTGAAGTTTTCAAGTAATTTAGGAAGAATAAAAACTTCAATATCAACAATCTGATATAATTTTTACATTTCCTTATTTAAAATTCACTTCTCTAAGCAGAACAACATATTTTCCTTTCTATATACCATTGATGTGATCTGGGGGTTTTATCCATTGAGGTAGATAATTTTCCTATTTTGAATTTCAGCTCATTCAATTTTTAATTTTCCATTGATGTATATATATATATATAGACATTTTTAAAAACAATATAATCTTTGATAACTTTGTGAATTTACTTAAATATTGCAGGACTCTCAAAAGACTATGAAGAAGATGTCATCCATGATTACCAACATACGAAGATTGTAGCAGGGGAGGATATGCTTCCAAACTCCCTAACATGAATATTTTTAGAATTCAGTTTGTCATGGGCTATTGGACAGAGGATTCCTTTGGTTAGTTGCCACTTGGTTCTCTCTGTGTGGGAAATCACAACATGGCAGCTTACTTCCATCTGAGAAAACAGTGACGAAACAGCAGAATGCCAGCAAGAAGAAATGCAGATTCTTTTAAAGTCTCTTAGAACCCTAGTCTCAGAAGTGACATCCTATGTCTTTGGCCATATTGCTATGAGTGATATAAAGTTAGGTCAATAGGTCCTGCACTCATTCAAGGGGAGTTATTTAAGAAAGGGCTTTAGTACAATGAGACAAGGGATATTAGGAGAACCTTAGCTGCTTCCCACCATACAGAACTCACCAGCTATCAGAACATTAGTCTCTAAAATGCAACAATATCTGGACACGTCCCTCTGCTTTCCAGCATAATCACCTACACATATCGCTATCATTCACAGAGCAAAAATTCCTGGGAAGCAACTGGCACATGCAGAACTCCTTCTGCATTTGTGCTACTGCAAACCTCAACATGATTCTCTCACCGTGAAGTCAGAAGAGCCATCCTGGTGACTCTGAAATGAGCATATTCACTCCATAGACAACAAGAAAAACTTCAATCATTCCATGATCAAAATTTTAAAATACATCCCTATGGGCTCTGATTTCTGTTAACTGAAAAATAGTCATTTTTACTTCAATGTATTTTCTTTAGATATTCACCTTCATAAATATTGAAGTCTTTAATAAATAGAGTTTTTCTCTAACTGTAACATATTTTTAAATATATTTTTTCTTACAAAAATTGTGAACATACAAAACAATCATGAATTTGTGTAAAATTCCAATACAACAACCCTACACCAACACTATACACCATTGTGGAACATTTATTACAGAATATGAGATCATATCATTGGACTATTCCCACTAGTTCTGGTCCATAGTGTACATTTGGCATATTTTTCCCATACCCTCCATTATTAACACAATATATCTTTGGCATTGATGCAAGAATATTACATTATTTTACATTATTGTTGTTAACTATAATTGTATTTTTGACTCATATTGTTTTTAGTAGTTGGTGATAGATATTGGTAGTAAGGAACTCTGAGACTGATTTGTCAATTACTGATTAGAAGATATACATGTGTATATATATGTATATCTCTAACTTAATTGATATGGAGAAAATGATTTCGTTTATGTATTGTAGATAAAGTTTGGGAGTACTTTTGTGGTGAACAAAAGACCTAATGGCAAGTGTGTAAAGATGGATTAAAGGGGGTTGTGCTATCCATTGAGCTATTTTAGAATGCCGGTGCTATTGTAAGTAAAATGCATCAGATTCTGGGTTCCTGTGAATGGCATATGAAAACCAAAGACAGTTGGGTTTATTCAGAGATTTAGTTTCCTGTCTGCTAAAACAAATGGCATACAATGGGTTGGTTTTACAATGAGAATTTATTGGCTCTTTTTATCAGAGTACAAGAGGCTTGTTTTCTCTTAGGTAGGTTTTCTCGTTGGCAGGAAATCTTTGGCTTTTCTTGGTTTTCTATCACATGGCAATGCAAATGACAATATCTTCTCTTTTTCCTCTGGGTTCTTTTGACTTCTGACTTCTGGTTGCTCTCTGTGCTTTTACCTCCATTTTTAAATTCACTCTGCTAATAAAAAACTCCAATAATCTGGATTGAAAACCACCTGGATTCAGTTGGACCATGCCTTAATTGGAGTAACATCTTCAAGAGATCTTATGTACAATAGGCTTACAATTACCAGAATATGGACCAAGACCACAAACAAGTCAAAAGTGGGCTTCAAAATTCATTACACCACATTCAGTAAAAAGAGAGACTTGCTTTATGATTTTACCAATTCCTGCTAACATGATGTATATCTTTGGAGAAACAGAAAGACTGCTGCTCTTTTTCGTTACCTATTTAGGTGTCCAATTGAGGAATTCCTATTCACAATTTTTCTTTGTGTTATTTATAGAAATTATAAAAAACATGCTCATTATACTACATCTATTATTTTACAACATTCTATTAAATGGCAAACAATGCATCCCTGTGAATGAATCTAATAATAAAATATATATTTATACACTCAGAAAGTCTTTTATTTCTGCATAGAAGATCTAGTGGTCCAGAGAGGAAGAAAACTATTGTATATAAAGATGGGAAAATATTTTCACATTTTCTTGTAATTTAATGGATAATTTATTCAGCAATTTGGGAGTAGTTATGGGATATGGCTCTGGCTTCACAGTTATTGATCTTAAGTATAGAAATAAATGATATACATTCCCTGTTATTATATTGTTCATGGTCTAATTTGATAAAGATTAAATTATAAAGGGTTGTCAGGCATACAGGTTAATGAATGCTATAAATACAAATAATTTCTTTGAATGGAATGAAGTTTAGAGTAGATGTTCACAATTATGATTTCTATGTTTACGGTGTTTTTACCATGTGCGTGCATAATTTGTTTAATCCTAAGGTGATGTTAGTTAAAATAAGTATTACTGAAAATGAAGAAACAAAGGACTTGAAACCTAAATAAAATGCCTTACTCCAGAGCTATACACCTGCAGTCCTAAAAGAGGTGCAAAACAGTGAATATTGAGATATGAAAAGCATATGTTAATTTGCATGTTTTGTTTTGATATCTAAAAAGATGGTAGAGTTATTGAGATAAGGGTAGTCTCCTGAAGATCCTCCAGAGAGCCCTCTTAATGTTCTTGTTCCTCAGGCTGTAGATGAAGGGGTTCAGCACGGGAGTGACCAGCATATACATCACTGAGGCTACTGCACTATTCCTGGGTGAATGTGAGTAAGCTGAACTCATGTACACTCCCATGCCTGTTCCATAAAATAAGCAAACTACTGACAGGTGAGAGCCACAGGTGGAAAAGGCTTTATACTTCCCACCTGAAGATTGGACTCTCAGAATGGTTGAAACAATTCTAGTATAAGAGAAAAGGATCAGTGAGACTGGAACCCCACCAATAATGGCACTATGAAAATAAATTAATATGTTATTGGTGGAGGTGTCAGAACAGGCAAGTTTAAGTAGTTCAGGAGGATCACAAAAGAAATGCGGGATTTCCACATCTGAGCAGAAAGTAAGTTGGGACACTGTTAAGCAGTGCAGCTGGGAATCGACAAGGCTGATGATAAAAGACAGCAGAACCAGCAGGCCACACATACGGGATTTCATGATAACTTGGTAGTGGAGGGGGTGACAGATTGCCACAAATCTGTCATAGGACATCACAGTCAGAATCAGACTGTCCAAGCATCCAAAAAGATACAAAAAGGACAACTGAATCAGGCATCCTGTATAGGAGATGACTCTTCTGTGAGTGTGGATATCCATAACCATCTTTGGGATTGCGGTAGAGGTGAAACCAATGTCAGCCAAAGATAGGTTGAAGAGGAAGAAGTACATGGGTGTGTGGAGATGGGAGTCAGAGCTGACAGTGAGCATGATGAGTAGGTTCCCTAGTATGGTGGCCAGATACATGGACAAAAACAGCCAAAATAGGAAGTGTTGTAGTTCTGGGGCAGCTGTGAGCCCCAAAAGATGGAATTCTGAGATACTGGTTACATTCTGTGATTCAAAGAAGTAAACACACCTTTGGAAGAGAAAAGAAGTTGTCAAAGGAAATATTATACAGACCCCCATAATTGTGTCTTTATTTTAGATCCAAGTTATTTATATATAAAAGATTCAAATTTGAGAAACATACACCATGGTAGTTACAGCAATAATCATCAGTTGTTGCAAACCCATTCTTCTTAAAACCCCTTATTCATTGGTTTATTTTCTTTTCAAATCTTTCTCTATACAACCATTAGAAAGACACTGGGATAATGAATGTAGAGGAGCAAGTACATTTAGAGATAAAAAAAAAATCATTTATCCAGTTAAATATTTAATTCATTCACTGAAGAATGATGAAGAATAAGAAATATTTTTCTACTTAAAAGTGTTCTAATTCAAGGATAAAAAGAAGTACTCAAATGTAGTTTATGTTTTAAAAATGAATTGGAATAAAATTTCCTGATTTGGACTACTTAACCCATTATATAATGGAATATACCTTATGTTTTGTAATATTGATTCTGACTCCATTTTAAAAATATTGAAGTTTATCATTTATACATGAAGATCCATAAATAATAAGTGTATAGTATAAGTTGTTAACTTACAAAACAAACATGCATATCACTATACAAGACTACTATATGTTACCCCTCCACCAACACATTGCATTGTGTTGTGCAGGACAGAGAATCATCAAAACATGACTAGTAACTGCAGTCTATATCACACATTTAGTATATTTTCCAAAAACCCATCTGTCTAATGAAACCCTGTATTAGTGTTATACGCTTATTACAGTTCATGAGAGAATATTCTCATATTTGTTCTGCTAGTCAGAGCCCATCTTCCACCATAAGATTCATTGAGTTATACAGTCCTATGTTTTATACAATCCATTCAAAGTTTATACTCAGTGCCTCTCATATTTATAACAGAGTTGTGCTGTCATGACCTCAGTCAATTTTACAATATTTTCACTTTTCCAAAAGGAAAAATCCCATACTCTGACATAACCCCTATTGTTGTACCTTAGAATTGATATAATATATTCTTTGCATTGCTGCAAAAATATTATAATATTATTGATAACTATAATCCATAATTATATTGTTATAATTTGCCTATGTATCACTGTATACATAACACTTTGTAAATGAAGAATTTTCTTATACTATTTACTACAATCTTCATCAGCCATCAAAATCCTGACTCCATTTTGAAAATTTTTGAATCCTGAGAGCATTTAAGCCTCACAGTCAATGTTGCTTACTACCCCACATATGGCAACATGACAAGAAACCCTTATCATATCTCCTTTGGCACCAGCCAGAGACTTAATCTATGCAAGACAAAATCCTAGCTTGAGGACTCCCTGACTCATCCACTAATCCCAATACAACAATTAATGAAGCCACTCATCTTGCTCTGTCAAGCCATATTCAAACAGCTTTGGATGCCTAGCCTGCTCTACAAAGTCATGTTTTCTTATGCAGGTAATAACCTTTACAGACACTCTTAGTGTGTGTATGTGTGTGTGTGTGTGTGTGTGTGTGTACATCATCAGCTTTGAATTCTGAATGAAATTTTGTGTGGTAGTCCATCCTGATGCTTCAGAATCATCAGAACAACCTATGGCCACAAAACTTGTTTCTATACTAAGGCTAGTGTGTTTACTCAAATGATATTTTTATATATAATTTATAAATATTTAATCCACTTTAGAGGGTTCTTGGAATAAATTAAGTAAAATAATATGGAAAGAGTACTAAGTCAGTGGTTGTCTATATAACTTTAAATCACCCATTTTTCTGTTAAAATACACTATTCACCAGGCCATAATCTAGAATAAGTAAATCAGAATCTCTATACAAGAGGCCCTTAGTGATCCAAATTTCCTCCTCAGTTAAGAACCATTGCTTTAGAAAAATGCCAAGAACTTAGTAAATGCTCCATTAATTTTACAAGTTGTTATCATTAATACCCAAGCCTGATATTAAAAATCCAAACATTTAAACATATTTGCTTGAAAATGCATATATTATGGAGATTTAACCTATTGCCAATAACATTTGATTTTTTCTGCTATCACTGCATGATTCATTTTCTGTACACTTCTGTCCTTCTAAGGCAACCATTGTCTTGAATGTTTTTGGTATGTCTACCTGAAAATGTTTCCATAACATTAGTGTTGGTTTAAGTATTCTTCGAGAGTTTTTTGTAAACTTTCCTAAATAGTCTTTTACTATACACATCACATTCAATACATTCTTGTTTACTAGATATTGTGATTTATGTCTGTGTAAGGTATAGACATCTAGTTAAAATCTAGTTTAATTGATACATAGTGTTGCCTGGGAGATGAACATCATTTTATTTGCCAAGTTATTATTAAACAATCCTTTGAAAATTCTTGTGCTTCTCAGTTTGCATAAGTGAGAACTCCTATAACATATATGCATGAAAGATGAATTGCAATACTTTAGACATGTTCAGTTTTGCTATTAATATCTGATGTTTGTTTTTCAGTAGAAAATCAAGCATAATTAACCACTTGCTTTTATAGTTAACTAGCAAATAAGAAAAAACACCATTATGTTCTAATAGTCATTTTATGATAGCGCCACATGAAATTTCTGTCTTGGATGGGGAATGTTTATATTTTTCAGACTCAGAACTGCACTGTAAATTAAATTACTTTGCATGGAAAGCCCCCAAAGTCCCTGTATTTATTGTACTAAAAACACTTTTCAAAAATAGTTCATTTGGCTAATTCAAAGATGAATTGCCTTCCTGCCAAGAAGAGTTCAGCTTCTGCTTGTTTTCTAGGAATAAAGCAGGTTTGAAAAAAATTTTTTATTTCTTATAGAGGGATCATATCACTGGTATGGAGCCAGAAGCCCAGATCTGAGTCTCAAGGCCCTGGAAATTTTGCCCTTAATAAATATCCAATCACGCTTTTAATATTACACTTTCATGACAATTAGAGAAGCAGGCTTATTGATGAAATACACTTCCAAGAAAGATTTAATTACCTTATTTTTTAGTTATATGGCAGAGATGTTGAAGTATAACTTATTTCAAGAAATTAAAGCATAAAATGACTTCAAATCTTAAAATGTCTCAGTCCACACAATAAGATGTAATTTGCCCTGGTCTCTCTCTATTTACTCTTTTGTTTTAGTTTTCATGACACAATCATCCAATTTATTGATAATATAATGTTGGAGATCTTATTAAATTATGTATAATAAGTTCAATGCAAGGTGATGACACAGAATATTAAAACCCTTTTTTCCTTGTCTCTGGTTCTGCTGATCTCCTTGGAAATAAAACACAGTTAGGAAGAAAGCCACTGTGTAGAAGCTATAAAAAATACACATTGTCACTTTGAGTTAAAGTAGTATAATCAATATTTAACAGGGATTTTTAAATTGGTTTTGTTAATATGCCAAGCACTGTACAGGATTTGGACTATCAAATGAATGTGACTTAGTCATTTCCCACCAACTAATCTGATTGGAGTGACAACAAAAGTGAAATTGCAGTTTGGATTTTCTTTGGAGAATACCAGCCATGTGTTCTGTATCTGGAGTTTCACTACTCAGATTTAAACCTGGTTTCACCATTTATACACTAGAACCTGAAAAAGAATTTAAAAAGTGATGTGCTCATTTCTTCATTTTTAGAATAAGTTTAATATTTGCAGTGCATCTTGAAGAAAATTAAGCAGAATAAATGTAAGAGCATGTTTAGAAAACTGAGCTCTAGGAAAATTTCAATACCATTCATGATATTGTGGTTACTATCATCCCCTTACTTATCATTACGACAATTATACCTTCACAATAATTTTAGAGTGCTCAGGGGATAGTTTAGAATGACCCATTTCCTGATCTGGTAGATGATATCTCTATGGACGTTGGTACTGTTAGTGGAGAAGGGCTATGAATGACATTTCTGAATCTCCTACCAAGAAGCTAAACTCCATAAGCCTCTGAACTGGAATTTTGTATTTCAGAGTCCACCCATTTGGCTATCACTTCTGTTCTGTTTAATGATAAAGCTCCCACATACCCTACTATGTCCAAAATCTCCTATTATACTCACTGAGCTGGGAAGTATTTTTGCTGGGCCGTGGCAACTATTGCAGTCCACTGCAACTACTTGTCCAGATGAGAGATAAATGTTTACACTCTGTACTCAGGACTAGAGGAAGACATCATTAGGCATGGCCTCCTTATGCAGACAACTAGGATTTACAATCTGAAGGATTTTTACAAAGGTTGGATATTTAATGTTGTGGCATCAGCTCAATTCTCACAGATCACAATTAGACAAATTCCTGCATGTCATCCCAATCTCCAAGGACTCGTTACTATGAATATAGCAGGAGAAGTAGAAAAGTGAACTTTTTCACCAACTATATGGAAGTTTTGGTATACCTCTCAATTCTGAATTCTAGTTTACAGGGAACTTACCATAAAATCCAGATTCATTTTTCCAATATGAAGAATAAATGTATATTTTTAAATTAACTTTATTGTAAGTTTTAAAAAATTTTATACACTTTATACTGATTAAGCAACCCTCCCACTTTTCTGCTCTTCACAGCATCTGGTAACCTCTATTCATTATCTGTCTATACAAAATTTCCTTTTACAAATATTTCATAAAGTGATGGCATTCAGTATATTTCCTTATTTGCCTTGCTTATTGCACAAAACATAATATTTTTCATTTTTTATTTTCATTGGATTACAAAAACGTATAAAAAGTATAGTGTATGTCTAGTTCCTCCAGATGTGAGGAAATATTATTGATTTGAGCTCTTACCACATTTTTAATGTAAACATTTACAGTGATAAATTTCCATCTGTTCACTGCTTCTGATGCATCCTGTAAGTTTTGGTACCTTGTGCTTTCATTTTCTTTCACTTTAAGTTATTACCTAAATTCTCCTTTGATTTCCCTTTTACCCATTGTTTTTGAAGAATGTGTTATTTAATTTCTACATATTTGTGAAATTTCCAGTTTCCATGCCATTGTTGTCAAGGAAGATATGTTGTGTGACCTCAATATTTATTGAGATGTTTTGTGACTAAATATATGTTCTCTTTTATAGAATGACCAATGTGAGCTAGAGAAGAATATTTATTTTGCTTTTGTTGAGAAAATTATTCTATACATGTCTGTTAGGACTAGTTGGTTTACAGTATTTTTCAAGTCTTCTGTTACCTTTTTGATTTTCTGTCTAGATGCTCTATCCATTATTGAAAGTTGTGTATTCAAGTTTTCTACTGTTCATATAGAGCTGTATATTTCCCCTTTCAAATCTGTCAATATTTTCTTCAAATATTTTAGGCACTGTGGTTAGGTAAATATATA
>JAQZBX010032927.1:0-25629 GCA_029593785.1 Cabassous unicinctus | reverse complement strand
GTATATTTGTGAGTTTTTTTTAAAAATTAGTATTTGTGTTTATTAAACCAATACAACACTGTTTATTGCTGTCTTATAAAAAGTTTGAAATCAGGTGGTATGTGTCCTTTAATTTTGTTCCTGTTCAATACTTTTTTAGGATTTCTAGGTCTTTTGCCTTTCCATTGAAAATATAGAACTGGTTTGTTAATATCCACAAAGTAACTTGCTGGTATTTAGAATGAGATTGAGTTGAATATATATATCAGTTTGGGAAGAAGCTCATCTTACCAATACTGAGTCTGCTAATCCACAAAAATGGAGATTCCTTCCTTCCTTCCTTCCTTCCTTCCTTCCTTCCTTCCTTCCTTCCTTCCTTCCTTCCTTTCTTTCCTCTTTCTTTCTCTCTTTCATTTAACTTATTATTTTAGTAACCTGCATAGAACTCAAAATTTCTCATTTTATCCATTTTCAAGTGTACAATTTGGTAATATCAATTACACTCAAAATATTGTGCTATGAATCACCAATATCCAATACCTCAACTTTTCATCACATTGTACAAAATAACTGGCTACAATGTATGTTGAACAAAATAAAGTCTAAGAGAGTTTGTAGGGGAAAGTACTGCCTTGGGAAAGTACTTACAGTTATGAACAAGGATGGCTAGTCAGCAAGAGTGTCAAGAAGAAGGAAGGACATTTGGTTTCCTGATGTTTTCAGATAAAGAACCTACATCTATATATAATAAATAAGGAATAAGTAATTCAATGGGTTTTCAGTACATACCATCTCATTTATATGAATTTGGTGATAGCTGTTGGTGGCTAAATTTACATTGCTGTGGTCACTTTCTAGCAGTTTCATCATCTATGTGGAATCAGAAAACCAAACATAAATTTTAGAATTTGCCCTCTTGGGGCTTTCAAAAGTGCAGCCCTTCCTCTTTGGGCTGTTCCGTCCATGTGCCTGGTCATCTTCATTGGGAACCTGCTCATCATCCTGACCATCACCACTGACTCCCAACTCCACACAATCATGTACTTCTTCCTTTCTATTCTGTCTTTTACAGATAGGTGTTTTACCTCACCACTGTTCCAAAAATGCTGCTGAACATCAAGACAGAAAGCAAAATCATAACTTATGAAGACTGTCTCAGCAAGATGTATTTTTTCAAGATTTATTCAGGATTAGACACCTTATTCTGGTTTGCAATGGCCTATGACCACTTCATGGCCATCTGTCACCCCCTTCACAACACAGCTACGTGGTCATCATGAACCCCCAGCTCTGTGGCATCCTGGTTATTGAGTATTCTGGACTTTCTTTTACATGGCTTAATTATTTTGTGATTGTCATTTTGTACAGAGATGGAAATCCCCCACTTTTTTCTGTGAACTTAATCAGGTGGTCCAACTTGCTTGTTCTGACACCTTCCTTAATGACCTAGTGATGTATTTTGCAGCTGGACTTCTGGGTGTTATTCCACTCGCTGGGATCGTTTTCTTTTACTCCAAGACTGTATCTTCCATTTTGAGAAATTCAACAGCTGAGAGAAAATAAAAAGCATTTTCTACTTGTGGGTCCCATCTCTCAGTAGTGGTTTTGTTTTCTGGTACAGGTGTGGTAGGGTATCTTAGCTCTGCTGTACTCCAAATTCAAGGGAAAATTCAATAGCCTTAGTGATGTACACTGTGGTCACTCCCATGTTGAAACTCTTTATCTGCAGTCTTAAAAACAAGAATATAAAGCAGGCCTTTAAAAGGCTGAAAAGTAGTCTCTCTATAAAAGGGATTCTTTGTCTCACAGTTAGAAGTTTACTCATGATTAGCAGAGATCAGACTATGAAATCTAAATCTAGATACATTTATCAGTTTATAGAAAGGTAATCTGCTACTTGCCTAATTTCCAAAATCTAGCTCCTTAATTTTTATACAGGAAAACACCTGTTTCTTCTACATTAAAAAAAATTATTTGACTTTCTGATGTATTTCCTGGATTCAATTTTGAAGATGGAATGTGTTGCTTGAATTTTCAGCAGTAAACTATTTAATACAGGTAATTGGGTATCTATAAAATTATAGTAAGTCCTGGAGCCATGAAGGTGCACGCATTTTCTGCAAGCTGAAAGCAACTGCTCTTGTGTCATGTGCATTTGTGGAAAATAATTTGCCATATCAAAGGTTGTGTACCACATTGCTCATCTTCCTCTTTCATTGAACCCATAATTAGCACTATAATTGATAAATACATGTCCCGGACACTTACATCTTTGGTCCATCCATGTGCCATTTGAACTCTGAATTTCAGCAGAGTTGCAAAATCTACTCCCCAGTTCACTGGACTCACCAAGGACAACTACCAAGGAGATGATAATGGACAACACTTATTCCAAGGAACAGAGTGTGTGTGCAACTGCAAGCAAGATAGCTCCATCAACCAATCCAATTGATCTAAGATCCCTCTCAATTAGAAGCAGAGTGAGCATCACCATCCTCAAATCCTCAAAATTGGGGAATAAACAATGAACTAAATTAAGGTGCATTTTGGGGACATTGGAGTTGTTATGCATAACATTACAGTGACAGATACAGACCATTGTATATTTTGTCATAACCTACAAAATTATGTGGGACAGAGTGTAAACTATAATGTCAACTGTAGGCCATTGTTACTAGCAATGCTTCAATATCTGTTCATCAATTGTAACAAGTGTACCACAGTAAGGAGGATATTGTTAATGTGGGAAAGAGTGGAAGGGGGAGGGAATGTGCCATATGGGGATCCTTTATATTTTTTATGTAACATTTATGTTTTCTAAAACTTCTTCAAAAAGAAAAGAAATAATTATTTTTTAAAAGGCTGTTTACCAGTTACAAGCTTTGTTTCTTTTAATATATATTTTTATTTTTAAAGATACTTATATTATACAAATGTTACACAAAAAGTATAGGGATTCCCATATGCCCCACTCACCACACCTCCCACAACCTTCCACATAAGCAACATCCTTCATTAGTGTGGCACATATATTGCAATTGATAAATGCATACTGGGGCATTGCCATTGAGCATGGACCATAGCTCACATTGTAGTTTACACTGGCTCTCACACAATGGCATATATCTGTCATGCAATGCCATTCAGGATGATTCCAAAGTCCAAAAAAAGCCCCAACATTACACCTGTCTTTCCCTCCCCCTGCCCCCAGAGCCTCCAGTGGCCACTGCCTCCACATTAATGCTGTAATTTCTTCCATTGCTAGAATTACAAGTCTATTGTAGAATACCAGTAATTCCACTCTAGTCCACAGTTCATTCCCTAATCCTGAGGATTCCTGGATGGTGATGTCCACTTCACCTCTAAATAGAGGGGGCTTTGATTCCATACAAATGCTCATTCCATATGGATGAGACTCTCTTGTTTGCAGTTGTAGGCTCTCTCATTTCTTTGGTATGTTGGCTGTCAATCCCACCTCCTTGTTAGTTGTCCTGGGTGAGTCCAATGAACTGGAGTGTAGGTGTTGCAACTCTGCTGAGGCTCAGGGCCCAGCTGGCACATGGACAGCCCAAAGATTCAAGTTTCTTGGACATACACCTACCAACTCCAGAACCAAGCATAGGTTCAAATAGAAGGGACAAATGAGCCTTGTGTAGAGAAGCCATAACTGACTCCAACTCTGTCACTCTCAGGAGCACAAACTACAGAGTGGAGC
The DNA here is from genome assembly GCA_029593785.1 of Cabassous unicinctus. NCBI lineage: Eukaryota > Metazoa > Chordata > Mammalia > Cingulata > Chlamyphoridae > Cabassous > Cabassous unicinctus. Next base: position 21,935 of record JAQZBX010032927.1, on the reverse strand, counting down.
CCCTAGCAAGGCACCAAACTCACGTTACCTTCCCTGACCATAAGATCTGGGTGTCTCCAGAGCCCTCAGGAGCCCCACTAATTGGAGGTAGTATCCACATTGGCAGTTTATGAGATCCTGCTGAGATGTGTATAACTGTTACCTCAGGGATGACCTCCTGACTCACTTTGAAGTTTCTTAGCCATATAAACTCATTTGTCTTTACATTTTCCCTCTTTTATTTGAGGTCTTTCTCCAGTTACATTGCTAGTTGGGGCTTGGTGGTAATCCCATGGTGCCAGGGAGGCTCATCCCTGGGAGTCATGTCCCATGCTGGGGTGTTTATATGCTGAGTTTGTCTTAGAGAGAGGACACATTTGAGCAACAAGCATGGTCTCAGGAGACAACTCTTAGGAACCCCACAACATTAGGCTAAGTTTCAGTTTGAAAAGCTAAGGCTCACAAACACAGTATTCAATATCAAAGGCACATTAATGAACCATCCTTCTTCATCAGTCATTGCCTCTGTGCTTGGAGGACAGTTGCTGCTACATTAGAGAATGTGACAGAGCTCTCCAGTGTGGAAATTCAATATTCTCTTGGTTATTGTGTGAAACTCAGCCCACTGTCACAATGCCCATAAACACTTGAACACATTTATATACCTTATATTTATGCCCAGATGAGCTTCCTCCCATGTATCCCCCATCACTGACAGCCCAACCCGATGATCATGCCCTGCCCCAGTTGTAACCCTTCTGTGATCTAAAGCCTCTTTGGAAAATGAAGCCAATAAAATAGTCAAATGCAATTCATAGGAAAATGAAATAATAATGGTAGGTTTAAATATAAGAAACAAAATACATACAAATTTAAAGAAAACTAAAAATAAAGTTTAAAAATTGGAATATTAAAAATAATGAAAAATATTTTTAAAATTTTTTTGACATTTTGCCTTTCATCACTGTAACATCTGTTGTCCTGTATGTACAGTGACATATTCTTCCATTTATTCCCCAGTCTCTTCCTTTTTTTAAATTTTGTTTTCGAAGAAGTTTTAGGTCACAGTAAAGTCACATACAGAATTCAGGGAACTCCCATATCCCCAACATCCTTCCCCTTTCCTCCTTCCCTTATTAATATCTTTATATATTTATATATGTGGATGGTACATTTGTTACAACTGATATACAAATAGTGAAACATAGCTGCTAACCATTGTCAATGGTTTATAATATGGTTTACATTTTAGACCATACACTTTTATAAATTTAGATGATATTTATCATGGCCTGTGTCCATCATTGCAAGATCATTTAGAACATTTCCATTGGTCACTAAATATCCCCTGCTCCATCTATTCTATTTCTCCCTCCCTCTCTTCTTGTGGCTCACCCTGCTTCATTTCTTGGATGACAAGAATCGTAGTTACTTGTAACAACACTGAGGTCTTGACACACTGGTTTGTCACCCCCTATTAGGAACTTCCCATGCTCTGGATAGACTCTTGTCCCTTTGTTTGAGATCATATTGGGCCTCCCCAGGATGGGAGTCCAGCTCCTTCCCACTCATTATGTGGGTCTCCATCCAGTGATACAAAACATTATGACAAAATGATCACTTGCACACTCTTTAGAAGCCTGCCCCAGGTGTGCCCTGTCTCAAATGCCCCCATACAATACACTAAACCAATAACCCCTCCTTGTCATATTGCCATAAAAATATTCCCAATTTTGTACTTTCAACCACATACCCGCCAATCCCCAGTGTTTATCTGGTCCTTCCTTCAACCCCCCCACCCCCAGTTTCATGGACCATCCAACCCACCCTCCCCATTCTACCCATCTGTAAAGAGGTCATGTCCTGAACTGAATTCACCATCTGATTAAATTTACTATCATTCACATTCCATCTCCTGTATATGCTTTTCTCCTCCCATTCCCCAATATTATTTAGGTGAGGATGCAAGAGACATTATAAGCCCTGATTCTTCAACCATTGATGGTGTCACTAATCTTTGTGATTCTTCCAGTCATGTAATGTTGCTCTTTAAAATTATTTTCATAGGCTTGATATTTTCAGAAAATTTCTTTTCAACTTTTCTATAATAATAGCTCTCATTTACAGATCATAATAGCTAACCAGGATATTTTGCTTATTGCCAGCTATGTATTTTTCAATTATTAATCTTAAGTATTAGGAAAAATATAAGCATTTTTATGTAGACCTTCTGTCCTTTCTGTGAAGTAGACTAAGGTGAACACTTCCCTCATCCTGTTGGATGTAGGATGATCTAATACCTGAAAGTAACTTGTTTTTCTCCCTGTGGCTAGAATACAAAGGAAAGAATTGCATGTAAACTAGAAGGTAATGAGATGTGACCCTCTCTTTCTTCTAAATTCCACTTTTGCTGATCAAGAATATCCTGTTGAAACAATGAACCAGTTGGCCAGACCTGTACAGAAGCCCCTTGCTGTCCTCACTTCTACTTGCTTAATTAGCGTAGTAAATTTCCCACCCAAAGGTGGAGTTATCCACCCCTTTTTTGATCATGCAATGTATGTGCAAGTGTGATTTCCTGGACATACTAATCATACAATTATATAGCTAGCTATGTTTGATCATCTATATGCATAAAAGCTAATGCATAATCAAAGCAAATGCTAAGTAGTAACTTAGGTATTTAAGCAAGAGTAAAACTGTAACATGGTGAGTCATAGCTGGGTCACTTTGGACTCCTTTGGCTCCTTACTTCTGCAGACATAATAAATGTGAGTTTGCCTAACTATCGTGTTGAGGATTTCTTCATGCCATCTCTGGTTATCCATAATCGTCCTGCCCTTGAGGTCTAACAAATTGATGACTCTGCCAGGACTAAAATAAATAAATAAAAATGGTAACCATAGAATGCTTCCAAGGTGAAGTGCAGAGGGGGTTTTCTGTACCAGGGCATCCCTGACTCCAGTGGTAGCTCAGGATTTTCCCAAGGACTTGGGTGTTATGGTGCAGAGCCCCTTTCCAGCCACCAAAGGAACCAAGTCTCAGGAGGTTAGAGTGGAGGACCAGGTCATTTCCTTCCCGTGGTGGGTGAGTTCATTCCATTATACATTACTTCTTTTTTCTTCTAGCTGACCATGAGTTAGTATTTGGTTTACCTTTCCTAAAATAGTTAAGGTTTGGTTATAGTGGAAGAGATTTTGGTGAGTTTGAGTCCCACTCCATCATTCTCTTAAAGGGGAAACCTGCTGTTTGGCTTTGGTTAACTATGATTTAGCATTTGGTTTACCTTCACTAAGGTAGCAAATATTTGGTGGTAGTGGGAGAGGCTTAGGGGGTTCAAGTCCTACTCCCTCACACCCTTAAATGGGAAGCCCATTGCCTTTTGTACCTTTGTTTGGCTGTCCTCTTTCTCTTTCTTTATGCCACCATAGGGAATAAGGCGTTAGTACCCAAGTGCTCACCAGTAGGATGCATCCTGAGAAATTGGTCTAAATTTGGGGGATCTGGGTTACAGAAAAGTAAATTAATTGTTTTTTTGTAATGAAGCTTGGCCTAGATATAGATTAGATGACAGAGAAATTTGGCCAGAAAATAGGTCTTTAAATTTTCATACTATTTTGCAATTGGACTTGTTTTGTAAATGGCAAGAGAAATGGTCAGAAGTCCCATATGTTCAAGTCTTTTTTGAGTTGTGGAATTTTAAGGAAACTAGAAAGAGTTGTATGTTAATGTTGTGTGGGTCCCCTCAGCCCCAGTTACAAAATAGGTTGAGGTCTTGGGATCCCTTCTCTTAGAACCTATTGATGAACTCCTAGACTTAACCACCCCACTGCCTCATTACTCCTGATTGTCTCTGTCTCCTCCCCCACCAGGGCCACTGCCAAAACCCACACCTCCCTTAGAGGTATCAAGTCCCCTTTCCCTCACACCAGAACCTGCCTCCTATCTCCCTTCCATACTCAGAGTGGAGTTGTTTCCAGCAAAGTTAGCCCTCCAACCCAAAGGAGACTGTAGGTCAGTTCCCACTCTGGCAAGTTCCAAATAGAATTGATGATCAAGGATGACCCCATGGCTTTCTTTTCATCCACAATCCTTTCATCACCTCTGATTTGTTTAATTGGGAAAAAAAATGATCTGGCTTATCCTGCAGATGCCAAGAAAGTTACATTCCTCTTTGTTTCCATTTTTGCTGCACATAACTCAACCTGGGCTGATATACAAGCCCTTATAAATGACCTCCTCAGCCCTGAGGAAAAGTGTATGGTCCTCCAGAAAGAGCGACAAGAGGTTAAGGCATTGCAACAGAAGGCACCTCAAAACTCTAATTATGGTCCCTGAAACTGATGATCATTGGAATCCTAATGACCAAGGCCATGTGAAATGCTTTGACAATTATAAGGTCTGCATTCTTGATGGGCTGTGGAAAGATGCTCCAAAGCAAAAATCAATCACTAAGTTATAGGAGGTCCAACAAGAACCATAGGAGAATCCCTCTGCCTTTCTTGAGCATATCTTTTATGGTTTTTGCAGATATATAGACACAAACCCAGAAAAGCCTGAAAATGTTTGTATGGTAAATTTAACCTTTATTAGTCAAAGTACCCCTGTTATTCATCAGAAATTGTAGAAGTTAGATGGAGGGCTTGTTATGTTTGTCTCACAATTGGTGGAAATCACCTTTAAAGTGTACACAAATAGGGACCAAGTCATGGAGGAAAAACAACAAAAACAGATGAAACAGCAAGTGGCACTATGAGCAGTGGCAATGGTGCAGGGGAGGCCAAGGTGTGTGGGCAATCTTGAGCATGCAAACCTGGGATGGCAGAAGGGTTCTGAACACCCAACCTTAGGACCACAAGAGTGTGCCTATTGCAAAGGTAAAGGCCACTGGAAAAAGGAATGCCCCTAGCTAACAGCAGGAAAACCCCAAATGATTGCAGCTGGGGAAACCCACGGTGACTCTGAATGATGGAGCCCAGAGCTCAGGGACTGGAGTCTCCTACCTAGTATCCCCATCACAGAACATGAGCCTCAGGTAGTTGCAACAGTGGGAGAGAAGCAAGTCAAGTTTCTCACGGATACAGGAGCTACTTTTTCTGTAGTTAATGAACAACTAAGCCCTCTTACTAAAAAGAAACCACCATTTCTGGGGCTATGAGAAAAACTTCACAACCAAAGTTCTTAGCCCCTTTAAGCTGCCAAATTGGGTAAACCAGGTTCATCTCCAGTTCCTCTACATGCTTGAGTGTCTAATTCCTCTTTTAGGAAGGGATCTTTAAACTAAACCTCTAGCAGAAATCACTTTTAAAAAGGATTGTGAATGTGAGAGTCTCAACAAACCAAACACTGGTACCCCAGGCTTCCCTCTTAGCTGAAGCAGGAGGAAAGCACAAAAAGAATAATAACTACCCCCTTCAAATAAACTCTCAGGTAAATGCAGAAGTTTTGGCAACTGGACTCTCCAGCCATACTGTGCATGAAAATCTGGTATAAATACAGTTAAAACTTCATGCCCAGCTGATTTGCATCCAGCAGTACCCACTTCCTTTTGAAGCAAAAATGGGGTTAGTGCTGATAATTCAACAGCTATTGGCCTTGGGAATGATCTGAACTTGCAGGTCACCTTATGACACTCCAGTTCTGCCTGTTTTAAAACCTAGTATAAGTGGTGAGTATTGGTTTGTCTAAGGTTTAAAGACTATAAATAAAGTGGTTGACGATATTCACCCAGTTGTGCCAAGCCCATACATGTTGCTTATTACTCTCAATGCAGAAAAATGGTTGGTTTTCAGTATTAAATATAAAAGATGCCTTCTTTTGCATTACTGTGGATAGCTCATTTCAACAAATTTTTGCCTTTGTGTGGGGAGAATCAACTGCAGGACATAAGCAACAATTTATTTGGACTGTGTTGCACCAAGGGTTCAGAAATTCCCCAACAATTTTTTGTGAACAATTAGCCCAGGACATGAGAGAGACAGTTACATTAAATGGGCAATATCTTCATAATGTAGATGACATTTACATTGCAAGCTCAACCCAAGAGGAATGTGTTAAAGATACAATTGAAATGCTACATAGCTTAGCAACCATAGGGTATAAGGTCTCAAAGAGTAAAGCTTGGTTAGTCCAGAAATCTGTCCACTATCTTGGGTTTGAAATAAAGAAAGAAACCAGGGCCCTGAAAACTGCTAGAGTAAAAGCTGTTTTAGAAATAGGAAGCCCAAAGAGCCATCCCAGCCGTGGGGATTTTCAGGCATGGTCAGTGCCTGCCAAATTTAGATTCCAAATTTTGGGCTAATAGCTAAACTCTTGCATGCAGCTTTGGTTGGTGGGGATGCAGAGGCCCTACTGTGGACCTCTGAATAAGAGCAATCCTTTCACCAACTAAAGAGGGAGCCAATTAGTGCCCTTGCCCTGGAATTAACAGATCTCAGAAAGCCTTTTGATTTATTTGTCCATGAAAGATAGGCTGTAGTCCTTGGAGTTTTAACTCAGAAATTGGGAAGTGAGCAGCATCCAGCAGGATACTTCTCTAAACTGCTAGACAATACTGCAAAAGGGTGGCTGGCATGTTTAAGAGCTGTTGCTGCAACCTGTGTCCTACTACAGGAAGCTGAAAATTTTACGTTAGGACAGCCCCTCGCCATTCACATGCTTCATAGAGTACTCACACTGCTTGAAGGAAAAGGAAATCTTTGACTAACTGAAGGGAGGTTTGGAAAATATCAACCAGTACTCCTAGAAACCCAGAAGTTAAATTAAAAGTTTGTGCAACCTTAAATCCAGCTTCTCTACTCCCATCAAGTACTTAGGAAGTACCTATTCATAATTGTATAGAAACACTAGAGGAAGTCTATTCTTCCAGGAAGGACTTGTGGGATACACCCTTACTAAATCCAGATTTGGAAATATTCACTGATAGAAGTAGCTTCATTGAAGGGGGTGTTTGAAAAGCTGGATATGCTATTGTAACTATGGGGAAGTACTAGAAGCTGCACCATTTCCCTGAGGGAGCTCCACACAAAAAGCTGAGCTTATTGCTCTTCTTAGAGTCCCCCAAAGATGGGATGGAAAAAGTGAACATTTACACTGACTCAAAATATGCTTTTCTTATCTTGCATGCACATGGGACCGTTTGGAAGGAGAGAGGAATTTTGTCATCTGGGTGGAAAGACATTAAACACGCCACACAAATTACCAAACTTTTAAAAGCAGTAAAACTACCTGCAGAAGTAGCTGTAATGCTGTAATGCACTGCTAGTGACACCAAAAGGGAGACTCCTATGTAGCCCTAATGAACAGGTAAACAGAACAAGCATCAAAATAGGCCACAAGAAAAGGCTACCCTCCTTGTTTAGTAGCCACACTCATTAAACCTCAGGTTCATCAACATAGAGAAGAAGTTTTCTGTCTGGTGGTCTATACTTCTGCAGACCTCAAACATGCAAGAGAATGGGGTTTTCAAGAAAATTCAGAGAAACTAGAAAGAGGGAGTAAGTTGATGAAAAACAGCCAAGGACAAATTTATCTCCCTGAGAATCTAGTATATGCCCTAGTCTCTTACTATCACCAAACTACACATTTGGGACAGCAAGCATTGCTGAGTCTTCTTCACCAACTTGTGGTGGGACCTCACCTTGCATGAGCAGTGCAGAAAGTTTCAAACAAGTGTCTTACTTGCTAGAAAAATAACCCAAAGGGAATATCATGGACTTCTTTTGGGACACAAATACAAGGGCTTGCCCCAGGAAGTAAACTTCACAGTAATGCCAAAAACCACAGCAAATTTTAAATATCTTTTGGTATTTGTAGACACCTTTTCAGCGTGGGTGGAAGCCATTCCCTTCTGCACAGAACAGCATTCCATGGTAACTAAGTTCCTCCTCCAGGCAGTCATCCAGAGATTTGGACTGTCCCAAACAATTCAGTCAGATAATAGCCCTGCTGTTATTTCAGCTGTGGTGCAAGATGTCAACCAATGTCTTCAAATTAAGTGGAAATTGCATGCAACCTGGGAACCTGAGTCATAAGGAAAGATGAAAAGAATGAATTATACTTTAAAGAAATCCCTAAGTAAAACTTGTCAAGAAACACTGTTAAAATGGACAGAAGCACTTAACCTAGCTCTCCTTTGGGTTAGGGTGACCCCTAGAAGAGGACTTGAGTTAAGTCCTTTCAAGCTTATGTTTGGAAGGCACTTTCTAAGCAACCCGAGGGAAAAAGCCAATTCTCCAATAACCTTAGAGGGAGTCCTCCAAAAGTGGGCCTTGCAGTTAGGAGAGTTCCTCAACACCATGCAGGCATATGCAAATATGCACCTAAAATACCCCACTGGCCAGCCTCTCCACCCTTTCTCACTCTGGGATCAGGTTCTTTTAAAAGTTTAGGAAAACAAACACCCTGAAAATCAGCTTAAACCTAAATGGAAAGAACCTTACACAGTGCTGTTAACCTCTCATTCTTCTCTTAGGTTACAGGGAATCAAGCCCTGCATGCATCATACCAGAGCAAAACCTTACTACTTATCAGAGCCAGCAGATAAAGTAGGCCTTGAACCAGAGATGATACCAGAGCATGAAGCAAAATACAAGATGAAGCCAGCTGAGAACCTGTGATTCCTATTTAAGAAGAAAAGAACTCCACCAAACACTAATCCTGTCCTTTCTTCTACAGAGCCTGCCAGCAACTAGCCCTGAGGGAATATATTGATCATCCCTCACACATATTTTACAGATTATCCAAAACCTCTGCAATAGAACCAAGTTTTGGTACTGTGTAAATTTGTGCCATCAATATGAAGTGATGCCTGGCCCATATATTATGGAATGCTTCAGTTAATCTGCACCTTGAAAGCAGCAGTCAGGAAAGCCCATTTATACAAAGTTCACTTGATTCACTTGTGCAGCACCTAAATGCTACATGTCAAATCAATGTAACACCTCCAATAACTGGAGAAATGTTTACTGTGGATAATAGTAATCATAGATACAGCGTTTTCATTTTAGCCAATTCTAAAAGGCCTGGACCACAACTTGGCTCACTGTACCCAAATCAGTGTAATTTTACTGGGTATCCCCCCCAAAATGTTAAAAACAGAAATGCAAATGCCTATACTAGAACTGCTAGCTCAACAAATTATTACCTTACTTTGCATCTCCATTTGGGGTCTCAAATATTTAAGAAACAACCATACACTCATGCTTTTATAGAAAATTTAGAACAAAATTCAACAAACTTTTGTAACGGCAGACCCCAAGGTATGCATAACATCCTCATAAACACCACAAATCATCAAAGATGCAGCCCACTGAACTCTTCCTATGTAAACCACTCTAACTTTTTTTTATGATGAAGCTATATCCAAGTTCTTTTTTGAAACTCCTAGTGGAAAACAATCCCATCACCCAAATATAAATCCATTGTTTAGTGCTGCCCTAGCACAAGGAGAAGTTTCCCTTTTTATACCATATTCTTGGCAGTTAAGCAAGTGAGACTGGAAACAAGGTGCAACAAATATAACTTTTACTGCTAGATTAAATCCAAAATTAAGAATGCATTTTCTTTGTGGTAACTCTGTTTATCTATCCCTTTCACTGTATTGGAAAGGACTTTGTAGCCTTGGATATGTTTTCACTGCAGTATTCACAATGTACAATAACACCACCTTATCCTTCCTAGTAACAACTCAATTTAGTCCCAGAACAAAGAGAGCAATCCAATTAATCCTTTTATTTACCTTCTTGGGAATCACAGCATCTGCTGGAACTGCAGCTGCATCTTTGTATCTAGCTTTTGTTCCCTCCAGGGAAGTGGGAGCAGATATAGCTCAGATAGCAGACACTATCTTACAAGCAGACACTTGTTTTGTACAAAACAAATGAACTCAACTGCAGTAATGATGCTAAAGCACTGAGCACCTGATTTGCTAACTGCTGCTCAAGGAGGAACATGTTTATTCCTCAAAGAAGAGTGCTGTTATATGTAAATGAATCAGGCAAAGCCTTGAGAGCATTGAGGAACTAAAGAACAAAGCCAAAGACCTCATGACATGGGAAATTAATTTTTCTTTTTTGAACCCATCTAGCCTTACCAAGTGGCTGCTCCCCTACGTAGGAACATTAATTATTATCTTGATTCTTTCAGCAGTTGCACCTGTACTCATATCATACATGCAACGCTTTATTCAATAAAAGCAATTGCAAACTTTAACAGACCAACTTTTTCTCCTCACCACCCTCTTACAATAGTTTCCTAAGAGATCAATGCTCATAATGTCAGCAGGAAGTAGTTACAGAAGATATGAGCTTGTTCATTTCCCCTGCGATAAGAATATCTCCAAAAACTAGAAGGAGGGAATTGATGGATATGGGATGACTGAATACCTGAAAGTAACTTGTTTCTCTCCCTGTTGCTAGGATACAAAGGAAGGAATTGTATGTAAATTAGAAGGTAATAAGATGCAAACCTTTCTTTCTGCCAAATTCCACTTTTGGTGGTCAAGAATATCCTGCTGAAGCAATGAAGTATGAAAATCAGCTTCAACTGGTTGGCCAGAACTGTGCAGAAGAAGCCCCTTGCTGTCCTCACTTCAACTTGCTTAATTAACATAGTAAATTTCCCACCCAAGGGTGGAGCTATCCATCCTTTTTTGATCATGCAATGTATAGGCAATTGTGATTTCCTGAACATACTAATCATACAATTATATAACTAGCTATGTATGGTCATCCATATGCATAAAAGCTAATGCATAATCAAAGCAAATTCTAAGTAGTAATTTATGTATTAAATGAAGAGTAAAACTGCAGCACAGGTAGTTGGGTCTGTGTCACTTCAGACTGCCCTTTGCTTTTTACCTCAGCAGATGTAATAAATGTGGGTTTGCAGAAATCTCGTGTTGAATTTTTCTTCATGCCATCTCTGGTTATCCATAAAGGCCCTGTCTTCAGCACTAAAAATCCCCTGACCCCAGGGCTGTCACTTGGATTGTTAAATGAGAGTTGCATTTTTAGATTAGTTATTGCTCTTAGCTAATATCCAAGTTTGAAAAAAAAAAGTGATCTGGTACTTTCTTTTCTTTCTTTTCGTTTCTTTTTTTTTAATAGCTAAAGGTTATGTTTGTTTTTTTTTGATACAATAATTAAACAGGTACAAAATAAACATTCCTGAAGACTATCAAGATTTGGTTAATTCTACCACAGAGGAAAAGACAAAACACAAATTTTAAAAGAATAAGCCATTCATTTCCAAACTCAACGAAAATTCTAAAAACCTATTGAAAGTTTTAGCATTGTGCATTTTTAAGCACTAAAAATAGCCAGCTAGTAGCAATGCTTCAATAAGTGTTCATCAATTGTAAAAGATGTACCAAACTAATGAAGGATATTGCCGATATATTAGAGGGTGGTAGGGGAGGAGGTGGGGCATAGGAGAATCCCGTATATTTTTGGGTAACATTTTTGTAATCTAAAATTCTTTAAAAATAAAATATAAAAAAATCAGTGTGATAATATTTTTCAAAGACAAGCATCTTTGAAATAAAAAAGCTGTATTTTAATATAAATGTTAGTTGTTATTTTTCAGAGAATTAGAATTGTTTAAATCATAGACATCATCACAGTTTTCATTATACACAATATAAAATGAACAATGGACTCAAATTAAAAAAAGGATATTGGACCTTTTCTTATTTAGAAATATCAGTTTGTCATTAGCTATGCAAAATTATAATAGCGTGCTTTTATGGCTGCTAAAACACATCCCAGTCTCAGAAAAATGTCCAGCTTGTCTTCACCAGGAGCCTCAGCATCCCGGGTCTTATGCCAGTTTGGGCAAATCTTTCCTTTACTATGAGTTATCTATTTTTCTCCTCCAGAGCCATTCTCCAACTTCCTTGACCTCTCTCCACTCTTCTCCACACAGCTCTGTGTCCCCAAAAGGCCAATTATTATTATCTGCATAAAATAGATGCTCTCACCCCCTAGGTTCCTGGTAAGTTCAGCCAATTTGAGGCACTGGCAGGAGGTAAGAGAGTAGAAGTGGAGAGAGGTCAGCTTATTTATTTCCCTGGATCTCTCCTTATGGAGTAGTAGGTTTACCTGCTGGGCAGATGTCTCCTAAGACTTAGGTCTTGCCAGATTCTAGTAACTTCTCCCTCCTCTTGTCCTTTCAGTAATAGGGGTGATGGTCACTTTCTATTGTTGCCAATTGTAAGATTAGATTCCCTTTGCCCTATGTGAATACTCCATTTATTTCACTCTTGAGTCACAGCTTTTTGGTGTACTCTCTTGTTTCCTACCAGAATCTTAACTGATTGACTCATGTCCTCTCTGTTACCTAATTATCTCATTTTTTTTTCAGAAGTCCAGGTGCCAATAAATGCATCTGATACCTAGACATAAGTTGATGTGCTAACTGTGGCCCATGCCTTTATTATTTATCATAGAAACAAATTCAAATCAGAGACACATCTAACAAAACTGTCTTTAATCTCATTCCTCAATTTAGTTTGCTTCATTTTTCTATCCTTCCTTAGTCAAATTTCCCTTAAGTTCACATTCATTACCTCTGCTGTTCTGATTTTCCTTTATTCCTCATACAATGCGAGGATATCTTCTTTATCACGCCTTTGAAATTGTCCTGGAAAAGTAATTTATGGCCCCTGTATTGCCACACTTAGTGACTACTTACAGGTTCTCTCACTGCACCAACATTGATACCACTCTCTAATTTTAAAATTATCTTCTCCCTTTACTTCTATGACATTTTCTGATTATTGACTTTTCTGGTCACTCTTTTCTTTTCTGTCTCCCTTTGATGTTGGCTGTTCTTCAGGGTTGTTTGTTGAGCTATTATTCCCATTATACCAGAATCCCCTAGGAGATTCTATCCATTCCCATTCCTTCAACTTTTACCTGCACAGAAATGACTCCTCAAGTCATATTTCTATGGTCGGCCTCTGCCAAATATCATTATGTTTCTTACCTCAATGTCCTATGCAAAGAGATATTGGTGTCCTGCAAGCATCTCAAATTAAAACCATTACATTGTTTCCTTCAACCAAAGACATCATTGATTGTAAGATGAACCATCATTTTATAAACTAATAAGAAAAAATTATGTCAATTGAATTGACAAGATTCCATCAATTATAAGATTCATCCCAATTTCAGAAATGTTAAAATGTAATAAAACTCCATCTTAGAACTTTGAAATACAATATATTTCTCTGTCCTTCCTCACCCCATTCTGTTCTACCCCATGTGTTCCCTATTTTAATTAGTAGCATGGCCATTCACTACTTCTACCAGTTCAGGGCAGTGGAAGGCATCCTAACCCTTTCCTCCCCTTCCTTCACATTTAGTAACTAATGGGATTTAACATCTCATAAATTTATTCTCTCCTTTCATAAGGACAGTCTTGGTTTATCTCATATCTGTTCTTGACTGTATCAAAAGCATCTTAGCTGAAATAAATCCTGATTCAAGCCTTCCTCACCTCCAATACAGCTTTCAGATAATTCTAAAGGGATAGTTCTAAAATGCAGGTCTGATTATATCTCTCTTTTGCTTTAGATGCTTCCTTTGCTTACAGGATGAAGTCCAAGTTTCATCCTGGCTCACATAAATCCATCCATGATTTTGAGGAATTGGCTAATTCTTCTCACTCTCATACTGTTGCTCAGGCAATAATGAACATGCCATCTTATGCATCTATGCTTTGCACATGCTGTTCTCTTGGTACAGAAATTTTGCTCACTCTTTTCCAACTCTACCTGAAATACTCTTTATTAATTTTTATTTTTTTAATTGGAGAAGTTTTAGTTTTACAGAAGATTCACTTTAAAAAGCAGCATTCCCATATGCACTCTATTGTTGGAATATTGCATTAGTATGGTATCTTTGTTACAATTGATGAAAGAATATTAAAATAGTATGATTAGGTATAGTCCATAGTTTACATTAATTCTGTTTTCATCATATTCTACCCTATTAATAACACATTGTATTAGCATTGAACATTTATTATAATTCATGAAAGAGCATTCTTACACTTGTGCTATTAACCCTAGTCCATCATCCACAGCAAGGTTCACTGTATTATACATCCCCATTTTTTAGCTTTTAACTTTCATTCTAGTAACATACATGACCCAAAACCTCCCTTTTCAACCACTTCACATTTTTAATTCAGTGCAGTAAATTAAATTACACTCATGATAATGGACTACCCTCACCACCATCCATTTCCATATCTGTTACAATTACTCTAAATAGAAATTCTATAAAATTAATCCTCAGCTCCACATTCTATAACCCCAGTCTGTTCACAGATAACCTAAATTTTGGTCCTTTCTTTGTATTCACTTCACACTCTTTGGCAAAGCTGTGAATTCACCTTATTTTATAATTTATCAAACAATGGGGTCAGACTGTTTTTGAATAACACCTACATCAAAACAGCTGTTTTCTGGGAAAAATAGATTTGATTCATACAGTCCTGGAAAACTTCTGGTTTCTGATTGTGCCTTAATCTGAGAATTAAAAATCCTATGCATGTCATTTTTTAAAAAATCTCTTCAATACAATGAGAAGACCCAACTCCCCATTCTTTGAATTATGATTCTGAAAAAAATCAATTATCACACAGAGTGAGCCCACAAAATATTGCCTAGGCAATGTCTTTCAGGGTTACTGCCAACAATATGAACCAGATTTGTCAATGCTATATATACACTTGCACTATAAAATTACCCAGTGGAAATAGAGTTATTGTTCTCACACTCAACAAACTGATATATCAATCACCAGATCCCTAGCCTTGAAGATGTGTGCTTTTGCAATCAATTACCTGTATGACTTATTTTATACCAGAAAAAATATTTTTGAAAAAATAATCTCTAAGTATTTTGAGAAGAAATTTAGTAAACATGTACATTCAACCTTGTTGAACACATGAAGGGTATGTCTTTTAAGTCATTGGAAGGACAAGACACTGTAAAACAGATCAGCCAAGAAAATTGATACTTATTTTATCATCACAAAAGTTGGTACTTCTTTTATCATCTTGTATAATAAAAAAGACTACACAGATATTATTGGCTCCACACACATGCTGCATTTTCTTCAGTGCAGTTTGTAGGAAGTTTTTCCCATATTGCTATACCTGCTGGTTCACCATCCTCTGGAGTATGTGAATACAAATGAGATGGAGGAAGAAGTGGTTGACAATTGCCAGTCCACCCAACCCACCTCACAACATAACACATATACCCAATGATAGTCACAAAACTTCTTATACTTTGAATGTAATTTAGAAGAGAGGGTGATTATATCTCTTTCAATATTCCCTAAGCCTTTTCCCTGTTTCATTCCTAATATACTTAGTTAGTACATAGATTCTTAAGAAAAAATGTTTTGTAGAGCATGTCATGAGTGAGTGATGGAGATTGTTACTACTCTGCCATATATAACCAGATCTTTATTTAATTTACCATTCTTGAATCTTGTATTTTTACTGAGAAGAAAAGTCTTCCTGGATATTTTAGGTGTTACTGGAGATTAAACCTGGGAACTCATAGATGGTAAACAGGTGCTCAACCACTGAGCTGCACTCACCCCCCTACTAGCAGGATTTTACTATTCTACAGAACCCTTAAAATATGTAGTAACAATAATGATTCACTTGGAACAGAGGGGATATATCTGTTCTCATGGAATTTTTTCCTCAAAGGATATATAAATGGGTACAATAAAAATATCATCAAATACTCTGGTATTGGCGAAATGTTAGTGCAATGTTGGGATTTGTTGAAAGGGAAAACATGAAAAGTGTAATTAAAATGCAGATTTCAGCTTTCAAACTGACAGGAGTTGAGTGTGGGACAAACACGAGGTTACTAGGCAAAAGGGGAATTGATTGATCGCATCAAACCATCAAAGTTTATGTGATATTGAAGGAGAAAGAAACTCATATTGATTCCAATTGTATTATATAGGGTAAATTCAAATATTCTTTTACTGGGAACCTCCCATACAAAATTTTAGAAAAGATGAACATTTCCAATGGAAGATTAATTGTCCAGAATGGAGGAAGTGAAAAAAAGCATCCTCAGGTCTAGAGAACACCATTTAAAATAAGAGAGCAGAAAGCAGTAACAGAACATTTACATCTTATAATGCCCCTCATTTACCCCCATTGACAACATCCTTCATTAGTGTGGTATATTCATTGCAATTGATGAACACATTGTTGAGCATTTCCACTAAGCGTGGATTATGGTTTACATTGTAGTTTAAACTCTCTCCCACATAATTCTGTAGGTTATGGCAAGATATAAAATGTCCTGTATCTGTCATTGCAATGTCAGTCAGAACAGTTCCCAAGTCCCTAAAATGTCCTAGTGTTGCACCTTTTCCCCTCTCCCTGACCTCAGAACCTCCAGTGCCCACTGCTTCCACATCAATGATATAAGTTCTTCCATGGCTAGAATCACAATAAGTCTATAGTAGAATGCCAGTAAGTCCACTCTAGTCCATAGTTCTTTCCCAAATCATGAAGATTCTGGAATGGTGATGCGCACTCCAGCTCTAATTGAGAAGGGACTTCAGTCCCATATAGCTGAGGGATGAGACTCTCTTGCTTGCAGTTGTAGACACTCTTGGTTCCTTGGTACGGTTGTTGTCTAGCCTCACCTCCTTGTTAGTTGTCCTGGGTGAGTCCAATGAACTGGAGAGTAGGTGTTGCCACTCCATTGAAGGTCAGGGCCCTGTTGGCACATTGACAGCCCAAAGAGTCAAGTCTCTTGTATACACACCTACCAATTCCAGCATCAACTATAGGCTCAAACAGAAGGGACCAAAGAGCCATGTGTAGGGAAAACACAACTGAGTCCAATTCTGTCACACTGTGGATCACAAATCCCAAAGTAGGGCCCACTGACAAGGTTCCAAACTCATGAGCTATCTATCCTGACCATAGGCCTAGGTGTCTCCAGGGCCCTCAGGTGCCCACTATTTGTGGTAGTGTCTAATTTGGCAGTCAATGTGATCCTGCTGAGACGTGCATAAGTTTACCTCGGGAATGACCTCCCAACTCACTTTTAAGGCTCTTAGCCATGAAAACTCATTTGTCTTTAACTTTTCCCCCTTTTGGTCACAGTCTTTTTCCAGTTGCATTGCTAATTGGTGCTTGGTAGTAATCCCTCAGTGCCAGGGAAGATCATCCCTGGAAATCATGTCCCACACTGGGTAGAAGTTACTGCATTTATATGCTGAATTTGACTTAGAGAGAGGCCACACTTGAGCAACAAGGAGGCTCTCAGGAGGTAATGCTTAGGCACCATGTAATACTATGCTAAGTTTCAATTTCAAGAGTAAAGGTTCATAAGCACAGTCATCAATATCAAGGGTCCATCAATGGACCATTTTTCTTCACTAGCCATTGCCTCTGTACTTAGGAGATTCTTGCTGATTCATCAGAGAATGTGGAAGAGCTCCCCAGAATGGGAATTCAATATTCTTATGGTTATTGTGTGAATCTCCACCCACTGTGAAAATACCACATGAACATTTGAACAAATTTATATGCCTTATATATATGCCCAGGTGAACCTCTTCCCTTGTATACCCCTTCACTGACACACCACAGAAATGGTCTTCCTCTGTCACAGTTGTAACCCATCTGTGATCCAAAATTTCTTCAAAAATGAAGTCAATAAAATAGCCAAATACAATTAATAAGAAAATGAAATAATAATAATGGTTTTAAAAATAAGAAATAAAATACAAAAAAATTTAAAAAGTTAAAAATAAAGACAATTTGGGATAATAAAAAGTAATGAAAAAACATAAATTTTTTTTGACATTTTGCCTTTATCACTGTAAGATCTGTTTTCCTGTACATATAGTGACTTTTCTTCCATTTATACCCCCAGTGTCTTACTTTTTTCATTTTGTTTTTAAAGAAGTTTTAGGTCACAGCAAGTTCACATACCAAATATGAAGGACTCCCATATATCCAACATCCTCCTGCTTTCCCCCCATTCTTCTAATAATAACATTTTATACGTGGATGGCATATTTGTTACAACTGATGTACAAACATTGAAACATATCTACCAAACACAGTCAGTGGTTTACATTATGGTTTACATTTTGGACCAGACACTTTTACAAATTTTGATGAACCTTAACATGGCCTGTATCCATCATTGCAAGATCATGTAGAACACTTTGATACCCTCAAAATGTCTCCTGTTCTATCTTTTCTAATCCACCCTAAGCCTCCTCTCAGGAACCATGGCAACCACCATGCTTTGCAGGACCAGATTCATACTTACTTGCAACTATCCTGAGGGCTTGACACAATGGTCAGTCCTACCCTATTGGGTACCACCCATACTCTCAAAAGACCTTGATTTAGGTCTTTTGATGGAAGTCCATCACCTTCCCACTTGTTATGTGGGTCTCCACACACTGATATAACACACTATGTCAAGATGAACATTTGAACACTCCTTAGAACCCTGACCCCACTGAGTCCTGTCCCAATTGCCCCCCAAGTCCAATGTCTTAAACCAGTAGCTCTATGTTGCCCTATTGCTAAAAGAGCATACCCAACACTGTAGTTTCAACCATGTAGCAACCAATACCCAGTGTTCACCTGCTCCCTCCCCCAAAATCCCCCCATTTCCATGGACAGTCCATCCCTCCACTCCACAACTTACCCCTGAAATACCTGCACTGCCTAACTCAATAGTATCACTGCACCACTATCATGTCACTCTACTGCACAACTAGACACTTTCACCTTATCATAGATTTTGCCCATATGGGCATTGGCTCACAGCCTTCTCCCTTTCTATTTCCTAAAACCCAATCTTGCAGGCTCTAGCTGTGTGATTGTACTGAATTTGCTTAATGTGTATCAGTGAGGTCATGTAATATTTATCCATCAATGCCTGGCTTGCTTCTCTATACATAAGGTCCTCAAGATTCATCCACGTTATTCTGTGTGTTAATACTGCATTCTTTCTTACAGCTAAGTAATATTCCATTGTATGTATATACTATAATTTCTTTATCCACTCATCTGTTGAAGGGCAGTTGGGTTGATTCCAACTTTTGGCAATAGTGAATAATGCTGCTATGAATATTGGTGTGTATAGATCTGTTCATGTCCTTGCTTTCAATTCTTCTGGTATATGCCCAGCAGTGGAATTGCTGGATCATATGGTAATTCTATAGTTAGTTTTCTGAGGAGCTGTCATATTGTCTTCCACAACGGTTGCACTATTCTACTTCCCCACCAGCAGTGGATGGGGGTTCCCATTCCTCCACATCCTCTCCAATACTTATAATCAACTTTTTTAATAGTCGCCAGACTAATGGGTGTAAGATGATATCTCATTGTAGTTTTGATTTGTATCTCCCTAATAGCTAATAATGTTGAGAATCTTTTCATGTGCTTTTTTAGCCATTTTTATTTCATCATTGGACAAGTGTCTATTCAAATCACTTGCCCATTTTTAAAACGGGTTGTTTTTCTTTTTCTTTTCAAGGAGTAGGGTTTCTTTATATATGCAGGATATTAGGTCCCTGTCAGATATATGGTTACCAAATATTTTCTCCCATTGAGTAGGCTGTCTTTTCACTTTCTTGACAAAATCCGTTGAGTTGCAAAATTTTTTAATTTTGAGGAGGTCCCATTTATTTATTTTTTCTTTCACTGCTCTTGCTTTGGGTGTGAAGTTCATGAAAGCATTTCTATTACAAGATCCTCTATATACTTCCTTACATTATCTTCCAAGATCTTTATGGTCTTGGCTCTTATATTTAGATATTTGATCCATCTGGACTTATTTTTTGTATAAGGTGTGAAATGGTGGTCCTTTCTCATTCTTTTGGATTTGGATATCCAGGTCTCCAAGTGCCATTTGTTGAAGAGGCCATTCTCACTAAGTTGAATGGGTTTGGTGACCTTGTCAAATATAATTTGACTGTATATGTGAGGATCTATATCAGAACTCTTAATTTGGTTCCATTCATCAGTATGTCTATCCTGGTACCAATATTATGCAGTTTTGACCCCTGTAGATTTGTGGTATGTTTTAAAGTCAGGTAGTGTGATTACTGTGATTTCATTTTTCTTTTTCAATATGTCTGTGGCTATTTGGGGCCTCCTGCCCTTCTAGATAAATTTCATACTTGGTTTTTCCAATTCAGTAAAAAATGCTGTGGTGAATTTTATTGGGATTGTGTTAAATCTGTAGATCAGTTTGTGTGGGATAGACATCTTAATGATATTTAGTCTTCCTATCCAAGAACAGGGAATATTCTTCCATTTATTTAAGTCTTCTTAGATTTCCTTTATCAGTGTGTAGTTTACTGCATGGAAGTCATTACATCTAGTTAAATTTATCCTAAGTATTTGATTCTTTAAGTTGCTATTGTAAATGGGATTTTTAAAAAATTTCCTCCTCAGATTCTTCATTGCTCTTGTCCAGAAATGCTACTGATTTTTGCACATTGATCTTATAACCTGCCACTTGACTGAACTAATTTTTAAGCTCTAGATGCTTTGTTGTAGATTTCTCAGGGCTTTCTATGTATAGGATTATGTTGCCTGAAAATAGTGAAATTTTTACTTCTTCCTTTCCTATGTGGATGCCTTTTATATCTTTTTCTTCTCTAAGTGCATGAGCAAATACTTCTAACACAATGTTAAATAGGAGCAGTAAAAGTGGGCACCCTTGTTTTGTTCCCAATCTTAAAGGGAAAGTTTTTAGGATCTCTTCCTTGAATATGATGTTAGCTGTGGGTTTTTCATATATATCCTTTATCATGTTGAGGAAGTTATCTTCTATTCCAATCATTTGTAGTGTTTTTATCAGGAAAGGGTATTGTATTTTGTCGAATGCTTTTTCTGCATCTATAGATATGCATTTGATTTTTTTCTTTTGATCTGTTTTTGTGGTGTATTTGATTTATTTTCTTATGTTGAACCATCCTTGCAATCCAGTGATGAAACCCACTTGGTCATGGTGTATAATTCATTGGATACATTATTGTTATATGTGATTAACAAGTATTTTGTTGAGAATTTTAGCATCTAGGTTCATTAGAGAGGATGGTCTATTATTTTCCTTTCTTGTAGTGTCTTTGTTTGACTTTGGTATTAAGATGATGTTGGCATCATAGAATGAGTTAAGCAAAGTTCCCTCCATTTCTGTTTATTGGAAGTGTTTAAGCAAGATTGTTGTTAGCTCTTTCCAGAATGTTTGTTAGAATTCACCTGTGAAGTCATCTGGTCCTGAGCTCTTCTTATTTGGGAGATTTTTGATGACCAATTCTACCTCGTTACTTGTGATTGGCCCGTTGATTTCATCAAATTCTTCTTTAGTAAGTGTAGGCTGCTTGTGTGTTTCTAGCAATTTGCCTGTGTCCTTTAAATTGTCCATCCTGTTGGCATATAATTTTTCAAAGTATCCTCTTATGATACTCTTTATTTCTTTGGGGTCAGTGGTGATATCTCCTTTCTCATTTCCTATTTTATGTATTTGCATCTCCTTTCTTTTTTTCTTTGTTAGTCTAGCTAAGGGTTTGTCAATTTTAATGACCTTCTCAAAGAACGAGTATTAGATTTTTTTCTAGTGCTTTCTTATATTCAATTTCATTTATTTCTACTCTAATCTTTGTTTTTTTCCTTCTTTCTACTTCCTTTGTGTATAGTTTGTTGTTCTTTTTCTAATTCCTCTAGGTGTGTGGTTAGGTCTTTGATTTTAGTTCTTTCTTCTTTATAGGCATTTATGGCTAGAATTTTCCTCTCCATATAGCTTTTACTGAATTCCATAGGTTTTGATACTTTGTGTTGTTATTTTCATACTTTTCAAGGCAGTTAGTGATTTCTTTTGTGATTTCCTCCTTGACCCACACAAGAGTGTGTTTTTCAAC
>JAQZBX010032926.1:0-25623 GCA_029593785.1 Cabassous unicinctus | reverse complement strand
GATTTGCATTTCCCTAATAGCTAGTGATGTTGAGCATCTTTTCATGTGCTTTTTAGCAACTTGTATTTCTTCCTTAGATAAATGTCTTTTCAAGTCACTTGCCCATTTTAAAAATGGTTGTTTGTCTTTATATTTTCAAGGTGTAGGATTACTTTATATATGCTGGATATTAGGCTCATATCAGATATATGGTTGCCAAATATTTTCTGCCATTGGGTTGGTTGCCTTTTTACTTTCTGGATAACCTCCTTTAAGGTGCAAATTTTTTATTTTGAGGGGATCCCTCTTATCTATTTTTTCTTTCACTGCTTGTGTTTTGAGTGTGAATTTCATGAAACCATTTCCTATTACAAGGTCCTGTAGATGCTTCCCTACATTATCTTCCAAGTTTTTTATGGTCTTTCATCTTATATTTAGATCTTTGATCCATCTTGAGTTGATTTTTGTATAAGGTGTGAGACGGTGTTCCTCTCTCATTCTTTTGGATTTGGATATCCAGTTCTCCAAGCACCAATTGTTGAAGAGCCCATAATCTCCCAGTTGTGTGGGCTTGGTGGCCTCATTGAATACCAGATGACTGAATATGTGAGGATCTATATCAGAACTCTCGATTTGGTTCTATTAGAGTTTTGACCACTGTAGCTTTGCTGTATGTTTTAAAGTCGGGTAGTGTGATTCCTCCAATTTCATTTTTCTTTTTCAATATCTCTTTGGCTATTTGGGGTCTGTTACCCTTACAAATAAATTTTGTATTTGGTTTTTACAATTCAGTAAAAATTTCAGTGTTGATTTTTGTTTGGATTCCATTGTTTGTAGATTATTTTGGGTAGGAGAGACATCTTAATGATGTTTAGTCTCGCTATCCATTAACAGGGAATATTCTACAATTTATTTGTCTTCTTTGATTTCCTTTAACAGTGTTGTGTAATTTTCTGTGTATAAGTCATTTATATCTTTAGTTAAATTTATTCCTAGATATTTGATTCTTTTAGTTACTATTGTAAATGGTATTTTTTTCTTCATTTCTTCCTCTAATTTCTCATTATTGTTGTACAGAAATGCTTCTGAATTTTGATCATTCATCTTATATCCTGCGAATTTACTGACTTATTCATAAGTTCTAGAAGCTTTGTTGTAGATTCCTCAGGTCTTTTGATGTATAGGATCATATCATCTGAAAATAGTGAAATTTTTACTTCTTCCTTCCCAATTTGGATGCGTTTTATATCTTTCTCTTGCCTCAGTGCTCAAGCAAGTACTCCTGAGACAATTTTAAATAGGAGTATTGATAGTGGGCATTCTTGCCTTTTTCCCAAACTTAGAGGGAAAGCTTTAAGGATTTCACCATTGTATATGATGTTAGCTGTGGGTTTTTCTTATATACCCTTTATCATGTTCAGAAAAGATCCTTCTATTCCTATCTTTTGCAGTACTTTTTTCAGGAACAAGTACTGTATTTTGTAGCATCTATAGATGCTTTTTCTGCATCTGTAGAGATGATCATGTGATTTTTTTCTTTCAATTTGTGTGGTGTATTACATTGATTGATTTTCTTATGTTGAACCATCCTTGCATACCTGGGATGAAACCCACTTGCTCATGGTGTATAACTCATTTGATGTGTTGTTGAATGTGATTAGCAAGTATTTTTTTGAGTATTTTAGCATCTAGGTTCATTAGAGAGATTGCTCTGTAATATTTCTTTCTTGTGGCATCTTTGTTTGACTTTGGTATTAGGGTAATGTTGGCATCATAGAATGAGTTATGTAATGTTCCTTTTTCTTCAAATTTTTTGAAGAGTTTAAGCAGGACTGGTGTTAGTTCTTTCTGGAATATTTGGTAGAATTCATCTGTGAAGCCATCTGACTGTGGGCTCTTCTTAGTTGGGAGGTTTTTGATGATTGGTTATATCTCTTTTACTTGTTATTGGTCTGTTAAGCTCATCAATTTCTTCTTTCATCAATATAGGCTGCATGTGAGTTTCTAGAAATGTGTTCATTTCCTCTAAATTATCCTACTTGTTGGCATATAATTTTTCAAAGTATCCTCTTAGGATAGTCTTTATTTCAGTGGGGTCAGTGGTGATATTCCCTTACTCATTTCTTATTTTGTGTATTTGCATCTTCTCTCTCTTTTTCTTGGTTGGTCTTACTAAGAGTTTGTGAATTTTATTGATCTTCTCAAAGGACCAACTTTTGGTTTTATTTTTTCTAGTGCTTTCTTATTTTCTCTTTCTTTTATTTCTGCCCTAATCTTTGTTATATCCTTTCTACTTACTTTTGTTTTTTTGAGAGAGATCTGCTTATGTTTCTTTGAGAGAAATAAAATCAGGACCAGAGAAAAGGAAAGAGATAGGAAGACAAAAAGAATAATAGTAATGGTCATAGTAAAAGGTAGGAGAGCAACTGTACATAACCTAGGAAATTGAAAGATTAACATGAGTAAGAAGCACAGAGGAATAAGATTAGGAAAGTGGAATAGAATTATTGAAACAAGAAACAGATTAGAGAAAAATATATTGAATAAATTAAAAGGCTGGAATGGCAATAAGAGGGGAAAAGAAAAGAGGAAAGAAATAAAAAGACTGGGTATGATCACCAGCCTGATGCAATCGCCCTCCACTCCCCCTGTTGAGTTGGTGTCGCTTCTGATATTCAAGTGGGGCCCAGCTGGCTAAACTTGCCACACAAAAAAAATCATTCTCCACTCTCCCAGACCCCTCTTCCTCACAGGGAATCTGCTGTCACACTCCCATTTGGAGAAGGGGTCTAGGGTCTCCACCTAGTCTGCCCACTCTGAGGGCCATGGATGTGTGCCCCTTCCAGCCACTGAGGTTAGCAACCTGTGATTATTCATGGCTTCCCTATCTGTCCAGTGCTCTCCTAGATGACTCAGAGTACCTACCCATGGAGGTAGATGTCTTCTCTACTCTCAGATACAATTCACCAGGAGTTTCACACTTCCTCAATATCCCAGAGTTGGGGGAGGGGAGCCCTTCCCAGCAGGTGAGATGCTTAATAACTCATGATTACTTGTTTTGGCTTCTTCATTTCTCTGACCCTCACTCTTCTGGGAGTTGGTAAGCAGTGTCCTGGTTTGCTGTGTCCCAAAGCATGACTGCACGGCAGCCTCTGGGTTTTTCTTTGTTGTTTTAGTGAGAGCTAAGATTTATATTCCTAATCCATTGGCCATGTTCCCACAATGTTTTATAACTCTTTGAACATGTCAACCTACTCTCTTCTGGTCTCCATGGTTGGTGATTGTCAGCAATTAATCATCTTAATGTTCCTCTGAATGTGGTGGGTTGCTTTCCTCTTTCTGCTTTCAAGACTTACTCATTTTCTTTGGCTTTCAATATTTTAGCTAAATTTACTGTGGCAGTTTTAGTTTATTTATGAATTTCAAAAAAGAGATATAGTTTATGTTGGTAAACTTGTCAGTTCCTCTGGGCAAGATACCCTTTGATTTAAATTCAAAGACTTTGTATTTACTTGATTAAATCAACATTAGAGCTTTGGTTCAACCATGTCATTACAGCATGCAGGGTTGAGTCCCCACCCCCTTGGTGGGTTATATAAATGGGCACTCAGTCAAGAAGACAGGAGAGACAAATGGGAGTAGAGAGAACTCCATAGACATGGAAGAGGTTGGAACTTAATCCTGTGGCCCTGGAAAGAGAAGAGCCATTCACCTGATAGTTTGCAGCTAAAGAGACCAGAGCCCTGAGCAGCAAAAAAGGCCTAGAAAGAAACAAGCCCTCTGGCCTACAGCTGAGATTGGAAGAAGCTGTGCCATGACCCCTTAAGAGAGAGATGAAGGCTGAACACTTACAGGCATCATTCACCATCTTGCTTCAACACGTGGCAACAGACTTTGGTGAGTAAAGTAAGTTTGAGTTGGGCTTTTTAGGGGCTTGTAACTGTAAACTTTTACCACAAATAAATACCTTTATAAAGGCCAACAGATTTCTGGTACTTTGCATCAGCATCCATTTGGCTGACTATTACATTAACCTAGGGGTGGGTCTTTACTTTAACCTACTTTGGTTTGTTCTGTTTTTTTAATATGTATATTAATATATTTCATCAGATTTGGGAAGTTTGGTGTCAATATTTCTTTTTTAAAAACCTCAGTGGCCATTTATTTCTTATTTACACATATTTCAGATCAGGTGGGACAGCTCTGCTCATTTCACATGGGCTTGGCTTCAGTCCACAAGTTCAGTTCAGGTCTGCTACAAGTGTTTTTTGTTCTCTAGTCAGTGTGCTTCTCAGGACAAGTATTTTTCATGCTGGATGAAAATCTACAAAAGAACTTAATGGCAACTTGTAATACCTCTTGAGACTTAGGTTCAATCTGATAAACTTCACTTCTTCCCACATGGCCAAGTCCAACATCAATCAGGTGATAAACATGTCCTTTGCCTCTAATGAGAGGAACTGCACAGTCTTACATGGCAAAGGACAAAGATATAACAGTGTGAGGAATCAGGAACAATTATGCAATTGAGCACAATTTACTTGCTTACTTGTTTGTGCACACCTTGCCTTTTTCAATAAAATTTTAAAAAGGTTATAAGGTGAATTCACTGCATCTAAACTCCCAATTTACACACTACTTATCCTGAAAATGAGAGCAAAAGAAAACACTATTCATAAATATGTAATTGATGCATACAGAGGCAAAAATATCACTAAAATAAGAATTTAGAAGCTTTAAGATGATCTATTCCCCAGCAATGCAGACATACTTGTCGGGGGCATGACAATATCTATGTCTAGAATATCATAGAGTCTCAGTAAACATTGGTCAAACAATGAAGAGTTGGCCTCTTTCTGAGGCAGCTTTTGCTGTCCACACACAGATCTAATGGCACATATTGTTAATTATTTAAGGCATGATCATTGTTTTGTGAATATTTTTAAAATTCATAAATTACTTAATTGATTTTTTGCATGAAAAAAATTTCTTTTATTAGATGTTAATACCATATTTTCTTTATTAGAGAAGTTATATGTTTCCAGAACAATCATGCATGAAATACAGAATTCCTGTATACCACCATATGGTTAAAGCTTGTATTGGTGTGGAATACAGTATTTATTATAATTGATGAAAGCACATTTTTTATAATTATGCTATTAACTAAGTCCATGGTTTAAGGCAAGTTTGAATGTTTATGTAGAGCAGTTGCATGGGTTTCTAAAACCATTTTTTCACTGTGTTTCCATGCATACAACCTAACAATTGCCCTTTTAGCCACATTCAGATATACATTGCAGTGCTGTTAATTATGTTCACATCACCGTCATTCATTACCAAAAACATTTCCATAATACTAAATAAGAATCCTCTACACTTTAAGCCTTAAGTTCTCATTTCCTATCCCTGCCCCATCCTCTGGTAACTGATATTCTAGATTCTGATGCTATAAGCTTTCTTATTTTAATTATATCTTGTCAGTAAAATTATACAATATTTATTCTTTTGTGTCCAGTATATTTCACTCAACATGAGATCTTCAATGTTCATCCATGCTGTTACCTGGGTCAGAACTTCCTTCTTTTTACAACTGAATAATATTCCATTGTATGTATATATAATATTTTGTTTATCTATTCATCAGTTGCTGGACACTTATGTAGCTTCCCTCTTTTGGCTATTGTGAATGATGCTGCCAATAATATCAATGTGAAAATATGTCTTTGAGTACCTGCTTTTAAATATTTTGGGTATATACTTAGTAGTGGGACTGTAGGGTCATATGGTAAGTCTATATTTAACTTTTTAAGAAAATGTCAAACTGCTTCCTACAGTGGCTGCACCATTTTACATTTCCATCAGCCATGAATGAGTGTTCTCACTTCTCTGCATTCTCTCCAAAACTTGTAAATTTCCATTTTTAATAGCATTTATGGCAGTTTGAATCTTTTGTGGATCCCAGAAAATTATGTTGTTAGACTGAATCCATTCTGTATGTGCAAAGAAGGTTGCTGGTTTTGATTAGGATTGTGTTGAATCTATTGTAGGTGGGAAATTTTGATTAAATTATTTCACTTAAAAGCCTATGATTATTTTGTGTGGCCTAAGATGGGTCTTCATCTTCTTACTGGCAACCTTTATAAGTGGGAAAAACATGCAGAAACACACAGAAGCTCAGTGATGAATGTCCACAAGCTGAGACAGAAGGCCCCAGGAGTGAGAAACTGAAATAAACAGAACCCAGATATGAGAGGAAGCCACTTTCGCCAGAAATCAAAAGCAATGAGGCCCAGAGGCAAGGGGAGAAAAGAGCCAATGCTGCATTGTGCCTGATCACCCACAGCTGCAGCTTGGGGAGAAAGCATCATCTGATAATGTGTTGATTTGGACACTTTCTTGGCCTCAGAACTGTAAGCTTTTAAATTAATAAATCTCCACTGTAAAAGTCAACCCATTTCTGGTATATTTCCTGGCCCACTGTTAACAAACAAAAACAGCAACCATTCCAATGTGTGAGAGATGGTATATCTCAATATGGTTTTGATTTGCATTCCCTTATACTTAATAATGTTGGGCATCCTTTTATGTGCTTTCTAGCCATTTGTGTATCTTCTTTGGAGAAATGTAAATTCAAGTCTTTTGCCCATTTTCTAATTGGGTCATTTGCATTTTTGTTGTTACATTGAAGGTTTTGTTTATAAGATTCTAGATATCAAACCTTTATCAGATATTTGGTTTTGAAATAGTATTTCCTATTTTACAAGTTGTCATTTTACTTTCATGATAAAATCATTTTAAGGTCCAAAGTTTAATTTTGTTAGGGTTGATTTATTTATTTTTTTCTTTTGTTACTTGTGCTTTGGGTGTAAAAACTAAGAAACCACTGCTAAACACAAGGTCTGGAAGATGCTTCTCTATATTTTCTTCTATGAGTTTGACAATTCTGGCTTTTATATTTAGGTTTTCATGCATTTTGAATTGATTTTTATACAAGGTGTGAGGTCTTGGTCCTACTTTTTTTTTGGCAAACAGAGATCCAGTTTCCCAGCACCATTTGTTGAAGAGATTATTCTTTCCCAATTGAGTGGTCTTTGCCCCCTTGTCAAAAATCAGTTGGCCATAAATGTGATGGTTGATTTCTGAGCCCTCAATTCTATTCCATTTGTCTATATATCTGTCCTTGTGGGAGTACCATGCTCTTTTGATTACTGAAGCTTTGTAAAAAGTTTTAAGATTGGGAAATGTGAGTCTTGCAACTTCATTCTTCTATTTCAAGATGTCTTTGGCTATTTGGAATCCCTTACTCTTCCATATAAATTTGATTATTTGCTTTTCCTTTTCTGTAAAGGTTGTTGGTTGTGATTGTGGTTGTGTTGAATCTATAAATTGCTTTGGGTAGGATTGACATCTTAACAATATTTAGTCTTCTAATGCATGAACACAGAATGTCCTTCCATTTACTTAGGTCTTCTTTGATTTCTTTTAGCAATGTTTTGTGCTTTTCTGTGTACAAGTCCTTTAATCCTTGATTAGGTTTATTTCTAGATATTTTCTTATTTTAGTTGTTCAGAAACACTACTGATTTATGGGTTTTGATTTTGTACCTGGATAACAACATCTACAAATAGGAAAAATTTGACTCATTTTCCATTCTGAATATTATTTATTTCTTTTTCTTGCCTAATTACTCTGGCAAGAATTTCCAGTACAGTGTTTAATAGGCGTGGTGACATTGGGCATCCTTGTCTTGTTCCTGATTTTAGAGGTAAAGCTTTCAGTCTTTCACCATTAAGAAGAATGCTAGTTGTGGGCTTTTCATATATTCCTTTTATCATGTTGAGCATGCCATCATGATTGGACAATGTTAACTCAGAGAGATGATGCATTGTGACCTAGTGTCAAAAGACTGTGATCTGCTACATGGCAGATTGCAGAGGATCTCTAATTAACCTCCAGGTTCTCAGAGCCCAGAATGTTGTGTATTCATTTACTTACAATACATTGTTCATTCAGTCTTTTTTGACACTTAATGCAAGTTTCCTCAGTATCCAGCTTTGTGCTACTTACTGAGTTTAAAACCAGAATCAAAACACATCCATACTCTGCTGTAAGTTTTTCCCAGTTTAATGAAGGAAACAGACAATTAATAATGCAAATGCAGTACATGGAGGTGTGCCATGATAGGGCAGGCCCAAAGGAGGGGAACTTCCTGGCTTTGGGGGCAGGGAGATTCCATGTGGAAGGGACCACTGAGTTGAGACCTTGATGTCAAGAAGTTGTCTGACAGATATTTGTGGGATGTGGGAACAGGTAGTGAAAAGACCCAGATGCAAAAATAAGCATAAAATCTTTAGGGAAAGAGTGAAGTTCACTGTGCCTCTAGAGGAGAATGTGAGAGGGGAGAGTTGTGAAGGATGATGCAGCAGTGGTGAGCAAGGGCAAGGACAGATGCATTGCAGAATATGTGGATGCTTAGCATGGCTGCTCAACACATGAATGTGGAATAAGAAATAGATGACTATGGCCAAACAGAAATTATTTTCTCCAGATTGGCAGGATGGAGAATCTCAATTTCCTTCTTTATCAAACCCAGAGTTGCTTCAGTCACCCATAAGCAACTAGCTTAACCTGAGGCTGAGTACATGCACATAGGAGAGCTGAAAAGGTCCAGCAGAAAGGAAATGAAATATTACTACACACAAAGAGGAACATTTAATAATAATAAAAGATCAATTCATTAGGAAAATATAACAATTGTAATTATATGCCCACCTAACACCTGTGCTTCAAAATCCCTAAAGTAGACATCCAGCATTGCACAATAGGGGAATGGCAGGCTGCATGTCTCCTCTAGAAGCTGCAGGAAGACAGGTACCCTTGCTTGACCTAGGGGAAGCTGCAGGGCCAGGTGATAATCAAAGAGGGCAGCTGGAGAGGGGTGCCCAGCCAGGCACCAGGGGAGTGATGGGGAAGCTAAGTGGTCAATCCAGTGAAGGGGTGCCCAGCTGGGCACCCAGAGAATGGCAGACCAGGGGGCAATTTGGCCAGTGATGGGATGTCCAGATGGACCCCAGGCAAGTGGCAGGCTGTGGTGCAACTGGGCCAGGGTAAGTTTGCCCAAACATGAACTGGGAGAATAGCAGGGCATGGGACAATCAGGGAAAAGAGGTGGTACCCAGATGGGCACTGGAGGAGTGTCTAGCAATGGGACAATCTGATCAGAAAGGAGGAGCTAGCCTGTGGTCAGAGGCTTCAGAGGGAGGCCTGTTGTTTTTCCCTTTGTCCATCTGGGTACCTATGGAGAGGTGGGCCATGGGGTGAATGATTCATGGGCATGGTTGGCTGATGAGGAGCCTAGCCAAAAGCCTGTGGCTTGAGACAGAGGCATTTGTTTCCCTTTTATATTTTTTCTTCTTTATTACTTTTCTTTTTTCATTCTCTTCTCCTCTTCCTAATTTCTTTCTTCCTTTTCCTATTTTTCTTCATTTCTGTTTTCTCTTTCTGTTTTTCTTTATCTTTTATTTTTATTTTTTTATTATTTATTTTTATTTCTTTTTTCTCCCCTCCCTTTTTCTTTTTTTCTGTTAAATAAAGGCAATTTTAAAGATTTATAAGAAGTGGAACCAAGTGTTCAAAAGACCCTTAACACAAAGTCAAACATGAATAAAACTCTTGGCAAGAGAGAGAAACTGCCCAATAGAATAAACCCATCAAGATAAACAGATGCCTAAACTTCAGCAAAAGCTTAAAAGCCATACTAAGAAACAGTCAGACATGGCTCTGTCAAATGAACAAACTAAAAAGCAGGAGGAGATGCAGAAAGTGGAAAAACTAATCAAAGGGGTCCAAACAAATCTCCTAAATTAAATAATGAGATGAGGGAAGAGGTAAAGGCTATTCAGAACATATTAAGAGAGCCTAGTAGTTAGTGCAAGAAAAGCTTAGAGTATGGGTTCTTAACAAGGGGTCTGTGAGCTTGAATTGAAATTCAAAAAAATTTTTCTTGTAGGGACATGTTGGTGTGGGTGTAATATATTTATTAAATAATACACAATATAGTGTGGACCTAGTAAGGTGTCCATAGTTTTTGCCTGACTGTCAAAGGTCAAGAATGCCTGGCTGAGAGAGAATTTAATTTTAGAACTTAATCTCAGGTCTTCTGAGAGCTCATCCAGCTTTTCCCAGAGTGGAGAGATCAGTGTTTGTTTGACTAATTAACTAATGCATTTATTTATTATGTTAAAAATATGTGTTGATTGGACTGAACAAGACAGAAGTTATTTTTGACAATTAATGATGGGATTGAAAGCCCTATTAGAAGGAGGAATGGGAGGAATTTGTTCCAGAAAAGATAAACATTTGCCCCAGGACCTTTGCCATTATGGGGAGGAGGGAAAATTTGGTTAATAGCAGTGGAGGAACCTACAGTTAAATGAGAACATATCTTATTTTTAAGATGCATTATATTTGAGCATGTTACTGTATTGGTAAGAAAGATCTAGACCATCAACATCAATATTCCTTGCAACAAAGTTCCTGATACATAGTCATTGTAGTATGCTCTCTGTATTAGCCAACCAAAGGGATGCTGATGCAAAGTACCAGAAGTCTGTTGGCTTTTATAAAGGGTATTTCTTTGGGTAAAAGCTTATAGTTACAAAGCTCTAAAGAGTCCAACTCAAGGTATCATAAGAGGTAATTCCTCACCAAAGTCTGTTGCCATGTGTTGGAGAAAGATGGTGGGTGACTTCTGCCTGGTCTCTCCTTCATTCTACCTCTTAAGGCTCCATGGGCCCAGTTTCTTCCAATCTCAGCTGTAGGCTGTAGGGCTTGTTTCTTTCTGGGCCCTCTCAGCTGCACAAGGCTTTGGTCTCTTTAGCTGCCATCTATCAGGTGAATTGCTCAGCTCTCTCCAGTGCCCCAGGTTCAAAGTTCTCTCCTCTGCTATGTCTATGGAGCTCTCTATATTACCATGTATCTTCTCCTATGTTCTCCTTGATTGAGTATCCACTTATATAGACCACAAAGGGGGCAGGGACTCAACCCTGAGTCATCCTAATGACATGGTTGAATCAAAGCCCTAATCTTGATTTAATCAAGTAAATGTAAACCTTTGAATTCAATACAATTTAAGGGTATCACACCCAGAGGAACAGACCAGTTTACAAACATAATCAATATCTCATTTTGGAATTCATTAATAATATTAAGCTGCCACACTCTTCAGATGTCTATTCACATGGAAAAAAATAGTTAAGAGCTATTATATGGTGTGGCAGTTTGAGATTATTTTATGAATCCCAAAAAGAGAGATATGTTTGTAAATGAATCTATTTTTCTGGGCATGATTACCTTTGATTGCATTATATTCTGCTGAGTGGCCTTTGATTAGATTACCTATGGTAGCTCTAGGGTTTTTTATTGTACTATGTCAATGGGGTGGGACTCGGATTGAGTCCCTATCCCCTTGCTGGGTCTCATATAAACAGTTACTCAGACAGCCACAAGAAAAAAGAGCTCTTTCATTTTTGATCCTGCCATGTGACAGAAAGGAGAAGGCTCAAACAGCTGAGGCCCATGGGAGAGATCATCCATTTGCTTAATAGCTTATAGCTGAATTTGGGAAGAGAACTGAACAGCTGAGATTGATATAGGAAGCCATAAGAAAAAAAGCCCTATGCCAGCTTGATGCTGAAATGAGGAAGAAAGTGGATCAGCTGGGCTTGACAAAGCCTGGAGGGGAAGGAGAGACCAGGCCAAGATCACCTGCCATCTTGCTTCAACGTGTGGCAGCTGACAGTTGTGAGAAAGCATCTCTTATAGTTCCTTGGTTTGAACTTTTCACATCTTTGAAACTGTAAGATTTTACCCCAAATAAATCCCCATTATTAAAGCCAACAAATTTCTGGTATTTTGTGTTGTTACCCCTTTTGGAAAATTAATACATATAGGTTATACCAAAGAGCTTTCCATTAAAATTATTTTCAAAGCCTGACTGTATTTGTGGCTATGTTTGCCAATTACCACTCTGTTTTCATCATTTGCTTTTGTATACTGTACTACAGTCTGAGTGCTTTTATGCTTGTTTTTTATTGCATTCATTCAATCAAATATTGCAGGTTTTTCCACCAGCATTGCTATTTACCATTTAATTATTTTATGTATGTATAGAGGTAATTGGGAGAAATGTACGAAAGGTTATAAATTTTATGTGGCCAGGTCTATCAGTTTTTCCCCTTCCTTTTCAAATGTAAAAACTTTTCCTGTGCCCCCTTGTGTTAGTGAACTGCTTTTTATTTTTAAAAAATATATTAAATACCTTTTCCAGCAAGGTGGCAGCTGCAACTTTACTTGAAAACATTATGGCAAGAGAGGGAGGGCTGGTGGGCATGGGAGTGGGAGTGGGGTTGGTTAAAGTTTCCAGACTCATGGGGGGAATGCTGGGAAGCCTGGGGGCTCCATCTTGCTGGCCTCTGCACCTCAGATATTCAGATTCATAACATTGGTCCCTATTTACTGGGGTTTAGGGGATGTCAAGTTTGGTGCAGCTGTAGAGATGTTGAAGCACCTGGAGAGAATTTTGTGGATAAAAAAATCCATTTGCACATTATCAGACAGGGCAAAAAAAGTTTTTAGATCTATTGTGAAACTGAGAGAATACAGCAGTGTAGTAATTAGCTTCTCTGTTGTAGCACTTCTAAATGTTATTTATTAAAATATTTGATGAAAAGTTTAAATTTCTCATTTAAAATTTTATTTTAGGAAAATGTTTGAAAGTATCGAATGCTTTGAATGATTTAGTCTTCATCTTGAACATTGCCTCTAGGGATATTTCATACTGCCACCCTAATAAGCTCATTGGATATTCTGCACTTGGTGAAATTTCTAAACTGTGGGATTCAGTGTAGGGTGGACTAGCTTGGCTCTCCCTTGGGACCTTCAATTTTCAGGATATTTAGGTCTTTTCCCTTGGGCTACTCACATTCCCCAGAGAGGGCTCCCCTACCTAGGTGGTCTTGGCCACCATGATCTAGGAAAAGAAGTCTGAGGTGTCACTATTAGCAGGCAAAATTTCACTTAATCCTCCCATATTTTCAGTATTTTTCCCTGCTCTCAACTGTGCCTATTTCTGCCCAGCTACCAGATATTTTTTAACCTTCTCCAAAGAATAAAACTTCAGTCTTCTGCTAGGATGTGGGTGGGGTGGCCTGCAGTGTGGGAGGGGATCCAGAGATCCAATTGCTTCTTGAACAGATTTTCAATCTTTTTTCACTCGTACTTTCACCTTGCACTTGGTGCTGCTCATCTCTGAGACTTTTATTCTGTGATATAACCTGGATTGCATTTCAGCCTCTCCCACTGAAGTTTAGGGTGTAACTTTCTTGATCTGTTAAGTCAGTTACCACTTGCCATTTGCTTTCCAGCTTCCAACATTTTGTTACCATTGTCTCCTTTCCTGTTCTGTGTTCCTGGAATGTTTATGTCCTTAAGAAACTTCCTGTAACTGTCATTTCACTGCAGTTTGGAGAGGGAGTAGAGGCCAGAGCCACCATCCAGCCAGTCAACCTTTAACTGGAAGTGTGTACTCAGTTCCTAGTATATTTCTTAGCACATGGTAAGTGCCCAATAAATATATGTTGATGGAATAAAGTATTAATTAGCATCCTTATTTATCCCATCTTTGGTAAGGAAATGGTGAGAAGCTCTTTAATTTGACATCTCCTTTGTTATGATATTTACCATATCTCAGCTTGCAGCTCACAAGCCCACCTGAATTATATATTAGGCAACATCATATACTGAAAAATGTTGGAACCTCAGTACTAGGAGCCACCAATTCATGTGACCTTGGACAAGCCACTTCTGCTCTAGAGCCTTCATCCCCTCTCCTGTACAATGGGAATAATAATGATGCCTTCTTTAAGTGCCTTGCTCAGTGTCTAAAGCTTGGGAAACTTTTGTCTTTGAGGTGTGTAAGTGCTCAGCATCAAAGCAACAATTCTTAGAAAGCCAGTGATTTATTTAGCTTAAAATTAGCCTTCACACTTGAATTGCAAATTGGTCCCTAATTAATGCCCTTCAGTGCAAAAACCTGTGTTTAACCTGTCTTGATGCTTATGCAGGGATAGCATAACCTTTTTAACTAGAAGAAGAAACTAACATTGATTAATGAGGGTCAATGTGTGCCAGTTCCGCTCCTTGGTCAGTTTAGTGGATTTGGAACTTTGGACATTATTCACAAATATTTAGTGTACCTGTCAGTGCAGACCCTAAACTAAGCGACCAAGTCTTACCCCTACACCTCATCCTTGTGCTGCCTCTTCCCTGGCTTAACCTTAGAACTGGTTTGTTGCAAGGTGCCCAGTAAAGGAGACCAGATGCCAATCTGTCTCTGTCAGCCTCCCAAGAAGAAATCCAGGTAGCACCCTGAGCAACCAATTCCATGCCCCCTAGGCTCACCTTGAGCCCCCTCTCCTTCAGCCCCCATTCGTGCTGGCTCCCGCGATTGCATGCGGAGACCAGCAGAGGTAGAAGAAACTCCCAGACCCATCTCGCGCCCAGGTTAGGGAGGGGCCTGAGGGGATGTACCCCAAGTTTCCACCCCCCAAGACCCCGCTGCATGGCCCACAACCTCCTCGTTAAGAGCAGCAAGCTGGTGGGCACTGGCTCCTGCCCCTCCCAGGTTACTTTACCCACTCCCACCTCCCTCCCTTCTGCTGCCAAGGTGGGAGCCTGAGCTGACTGAGCCTTGGCCTTAGGTGGCTGCAGCTGTGACCCCGGGACCCCTCTGAGCCCACCCACTCCTTGTCCAGTGAGGAGCTAGACGGCTTTGAGGGTGAGGCCTGGGTCATCTCCATGATCTCTGGCACCAGCCGCTCTTCCCAGCCCACCACCAAGCCAGTTAGCCAGCGCCTGGGTTGGCTGCCCTGCACAGCAACCCTGACTAACTTAGCAGTGCACTCCACCACCTCAAGGTCAGACAAGTGGTAGGTTCTGGGCAGGAAGACAGCCAGGCACCTTTCTTCCCACTCCTACTTCTGGGGAACAGGCTCTGCTGACCTATGCTGAGCACCTGCCATGAGGAACCAGACTCCACCTCCCACACCCCTTCTTTCTCTCAGGGTCCCCAGGCTGCCCTCCAGCCTGCACCAAGACTTTGCTCTGACTGTAGTCTGCCAGGCCCTGCCCAGGACCTCAGGTGTGTGCTGCCTACCTGAATACCAGCCTTGGGCCTGCCTGTCCAACCCTAACTTCACTAATTGAGAGCTTTTTTCATTTTTGGACTTGGTGTTGCAAGGAACCTGGTGCCTGGCTCATGCTGTCCCTAGGGCACTAAAGGTCTTAGCACCTTGTGGGCTTTTTGGGGGCCTACACAACGTCCACCCCCCACCTACATGGTCCTTGTCTGTCTCTGCATCCACCACTATGAACTGGGTCTTATTTCTCATCTGGTGACTTGAAAAATCAGGGCATATGGTAGACACCCAACAAATATTTGGGAATGGAGGAATGTAGCCTAGATGAAGTGGGGGAGACCAGATCTGCCCAAATGGTCTCAAGTTTATACTGCAGAGTTCTGATTCCTCCAGTACAGGCATACTTGAACCAACTGCCCAATTTGTACCCAGAGTTAAATCACTCTGGGAGGGCAGCCAGTGTTGGAGTTAACAGAAGCAGAGAACTTTCTGTTGGACTTGTCTATAGTGAAGCAATTTCTCAGGGCCTTTCAGTTCTGCCCCTGTCTTATGGTTTTGTAACTGGACTCTCTGGGTAGTTGCTTTATTCTGTTGTGGACAGGGCATTCTTCAGCTCTAATGCCCAGCAACAAAGCTTATCAGCTAGAGAAGCTATTTTCACTGAACGGCAATGTATGTGCATTTTGTTTCTTCCAAGCATTTGGTCATCTTGTGCTTACTTGAGTACACAGATGAACATTCCTTGGGAATAATACAATGTGCCAACCCACATTAAATAAAAGTCTCAGTTTTTGCAACTCACAGAATCATAGACTGTTTTATCTCTCTCCTGGGTGAAAAGTAGTTTTGAAAGACTCTAAGGAAAGAAAAATAGAGCAGGTTATCCCTTTGTAGAATTTTAAACTGACCTTTTGCAGTAAGCTGGAATGCTCTCAAATAAGTATTTGTTTGGTACTTAGGTGTTGCTGTTAGCAAAAAGAATGGGGGAGAGTAGCCCAGGTGGAATATAGGGCCTTCAGTAAACTTGCTTTAGTTAGGCTGTGGTCTTTTAAAAGTAAATAGATCTTGGCACTGGCAAAGTTGAACCAACTTGTCATGCAAATTATTGAAATACAGTAGTTTGTACAAAATGTTATCAGCTCATTGCTGGGAGTTTGTCACTTAAGATCGGGGATTAAAGCCAATTGTTTTATTTTTGGCTTTTGGTAAGGTGCCATTTTGTTGTAGAGCTTTACTTTTCATCGGGAAGAGCTTTTGGGCCCAGCTCCTAAGATCTAGCCTGACTCTGATCATTGTCCAATCTCTAGAACAGGGGTTCTTAAAATTTTGTTCCACAGACCCCTTTTCCAATCAGGTGAAAACTACAGACCCCTTCTCACAACGTAGCTGCAGTAGTTTTATGTCACTCAACTAGCACTGGGTTTAACAACTACCATATTTCAAGGAATGGATGAGTATAAGCAATTTTTCAAGATATGCAGCTGTAATGTGATATAAAATGAATATTACTGTAATTTACTGCATACATTCATAAGTGAGGGAAATGCTAGATTTCATTTTGAGATCAATGAAAATAAAGATAAGTTGATATTTTTTCAATTCAAGCTCACAGATCCCCTGAAATCTTTCCATGGGCCTCCAAGGAGTCATTTTATGGATGAGGAAATTGAGTCATAGAAGCTGTTAATCATTCAAGGTCACATGGCTAGAGGGTGGAGGATCTGGATTTGAACCAGACAGTCAAATTTCAGTGTGCTCCATAGTGCCTCCTGAATGCATCATTTTGATTTATTCCACATAGTGGTATAGGAGACCCTGAGCCCAAGGATGTTTCTATAGTCTTTGTACAGGCAGCCTGGTAACTGTATGGGTGAGTTTTCACATGCTGATGCAACAGAATTACAAAGATTTCCATTTCTCTGTGGGTGTGCAGTGTTCCTAGATATGCAGCAACTCAACCAAGAGGTCATCCTGCTTCTGGTGAAATAGAGGGCAGGCCTTCTCAAAGTGCTAGGAGCAAGAAAGTTTTTTTAAGAAAAAAAGAAAAAGGTGCTAGGAGCAGAATCAGCATTTCAGTTTGGAAAGGGCCCTTCAGGGAGGTCTTGTTGCTTCAGATCCCTTCCTTGAACACCTCCCATGACCTTCTGACATTGCACTTGTTCAGGAAGTTTTATAACATAAAGTCAGGTAATATGACATGATTTTAGAATTCAGATGTTTGTTCTGCTGATCTTGAAACCTCTTAATCACATCCTGTCACCTTCCTCAATAGTAGAATTTACATGATGAAGACTGAGCATTTTAGGAATTGTAAGGAGTAAAGGGTTAATGTTCTGTAGTGTTTTTCTTAGGTAACTCACAAATAGAATATTTACATTTCTTAGATAACTCACAAATAGAATATTTGCATTTCGGTGTTGGGTAATGACATAGCTATTATTTGTTGGAAACTTCGTCAGTTTTTTCATCTCCAGCCAGTCAATGAATAGTCCCTGAAGGGATTTTGCTGTCTGGGGAAGTGCTAGGGCTGAGTGAGGACATATATTTGATAGGTGAGGTAGGGAACTTCACAGCATTGGATTCTCAGATCACCATAAAATGGCTTCCTGTAAGGCCCATGTGCCCTTATGAAGAATGTTTTCTTTGGGAGTTGCCTTTCTGATCAGAGACTTGGAATCAATTAAATCCTAGCAGAAAAGAAAGTTTTAACCACTCTTCAAGCTTTTATGATAATTAAAAATATTAAACGTATCATCTAGTACCTTGGAAAAGGGATTAAGTGTTTTACAAATGCCCCCATTATACCCATGACCAATAGAGGCAATGTGTGTGGGAGGGGTGGTTGAGGACTTAGGCTTTCTGTCACTTGATATGGAAGATGAAAATCATGAGCTCCCTGGAGCCCCCAAGAGATGATGTGGGAGATCTGTAATGTGCTCAATGCACTTGGCTGTGAGTGGGACCTGACAAAGTTTTCAGGCTTCTGTGTGTGTGGCATGATGGGATCTCCACTTGGTGCAAGTTAAAAGGATATCTGGGCTCTCCAGGACTTTAAAACTATTACTACCAAACTAAGAAATGAACACCAACTTTAAAGTGCTCCTAGGAGCTGACTGGGAGACTAGAGGAGGGGCCCTCAGGCCCTCACTGCCAGGTGGCCACTCTGCACACCACTGGATTGAACTCCAGAGAGTGGACTGTCATGTTTCCCTGGGGACCTGCTTCCTTGTCCAGTCCTTCTCCAAGCCTAATTGTGAGGGCCAGTGGCCATCATGTTGACTCCCTCACACCTTGGGGAAGCCTGTTAAAGCAGAAGCTCCTTTGTGATTTTGGTGGTAAAGGTTTTACAGGATATGAAGTTGAAGTTGCTGGGATCCTCCTCAGTGGAAAACTGAGAACCTGTTATGGCATCTGCATATCTCCAGCCTTCCCTGAACAATATTCTCTAGCCTGGCATGACACATATCACAGAAGCATGTATGGGTTGTTCAGGTCCCACCCATGGCTGTTGGTATTCAGCACCAGCTGATCTCCCATATCACCTCTTTGTGCTCCGTGGAGCTCATGATCTTCATCCTCCATCAGTAGTTTAGTGAGTGTACTTTGGCATCCTGAGGATTAAGTATCTACTCTAGTTATTTGCTTTGAGGTTCATTGAGGTTCCTTCTGGCAAACTTGACATACAATTAGCTGCATATGACCTTGAAGAAATTCCGATTGGCTCCCTGTTCATCCCTGCTGTTGCTAGAGCAAGAAACTGGGGTCCTAATACAGGGAAAATGTTCCTTGTCAAATACCTGTGGAAGCTGCCTTACATGGACAGAGCTCTCTTTGAATTCAGGGTTTGGAAAATGGTTCATTTTGGGGGTTCCATCCTTGCTGCTGATATTGGGGGTAAGGGGAAGCCACAGGGCCTTGCTGCAGGAATTGCTAGTCCACAGGCTCTCCCATTGAGTCTCTGTGGGGCCCAGTCCAGAAAGCCTGATGGGCTGCTGTGAGTTGTGCTGTGAGCTGCCTTTGATTCCTAGTGCTGATGAGTGAGTTTGCTGCAAAAAGGACTGGATCAATGTGATATAGCTTCCTGCCTAGAGACTAAGAGCCTTGTAATTCAAACATTCTCAGAGACAGTTCTCCAACCATCCCTAGCAGCCCCCTCCGTTTTCCTGGGGTAGTAAATAAATCATCTCCCCTCTGTATCCTCAACAGTCAGTCCCAGTGGGTAAAGAGGGAGATTGAGAGGGTCAGATCTCTTTAGTCCTGGATCTCTTTAATGTCAAGCTTCCTCTCAAGGCAGACAGTGGCATGACCCCACCTATCCAAGAAGGGCTCATGGGACATGGTAGACCAAATGTGTGGGTCAAACCTGAGTCAACCTTATGCTGTGTCCCTCTCTCTCCCCTTTCCTGGGGAGGTGGATCCCTAGGGCCTCCTTTGTCTGTAGTCAGGGCTCAAGAACTGAGAATTCAAAAGTGTCTTTAGTGTGTGGGAGGGTGCCTGTAGTAGCACCTGCCACATTTAAATCCCAGGTTTGCCATTGTTTTTTTTTTTTTTTTGTCTCTTATTCTTCTGGGGGGTGTCCATCCTTCTCCTTGTGTTCTAAACCCCAGAAGATTTTTTCCAGGCCATATCTCCCTTTCCTCTAGCTATTTTTCTGGGAGAGAAGAGAGTCCCATGTCTTTCTAGTCCACAGTCTTCCAAGAAGTTCTCCTGTATTTCTTCTTTGGAAAATGCCTATTGAAGGCTTTTGTCCACTTTTAAATTGGGTTGTTTCTCTTCTTATCATTGAATTGTAGGATCTCTTTATATATGATGAATATGACACCCTTATCTGATATGTGTTTTTCAAATATTTTCTTCCATTGAGTGGTCTGCCTTTCACCTTCCTGATAAAGTCATTTGAAGCACAAACATATTGAATTTTGAAGAGGTCCTGTTTATCTATTTTTTCTTTCACTGCTTGTGGTTTGGGTGTAAGAAACCACCTCCTACAACAAGTTCTTGGAGATGCTTTCCTAGATTTTTCTGCTAAGAGTTTTCTGATCCTGGCTTTTATATTTAGGTCGTTGATCCCTTTTGAGTTTATTTTTATGTAAGATGTGAGATAGGGGTACTCATTATTTTGGATATGGATATCCAGTTTTCCTACCACCATTTGCTGAAGAGACTGTTCTGTCCCAGCTGAGTGCACTTGGTAGACTTGTCAAAAATCAATTGACCAGGGGAGTGATGTAGCTAAGTGGTTGAGTGCCTGCTTCCTATGTATAACATCCTTGGTTCAATCCCTGATACCTCCTTAAAAAAATCAATTGGCCATAGAGGTGAAGCTCTATTTCTGAACTCTCAGTTCAATTCCATTGATTAATATGTCTTTTATTCTTTTACAAGTGGATATCTAGTTTTCCCAGCACCATTTGTTAAAGACACCTTCCTTCCTCAATTAATGTACTTGGCATCCTTGTCAAAAAGCACCTGGCCATAGATATGTGAACAATATATCTGAACTCAATTCTATTCTCTTGGTCTAATGTCTATCTTTATGCCAGTATTGCACTGTTTTGATTATTGTGCCCTTGTAGTAAGTTTTGAAATCAGGAAGTGCGATACATTCAACCTTGTTTTTCTTTTGTAATACTGATTTTACTATTCATGGTTTGTTGCAATTCCATATGAATTTAAGGATCGACTTTTTCATTACTTCAAAAAATTCTGCAGGGATTTTCAAAGGTATGGAATTGATTGCTTTGTGTAGTATTGACATCTTAATATTAAATGCTCCTATCAATGTACAAGCAATATCTTGTCATTTATTTGGGTCCTCTTTAATTTCTTTCAGCAGTGTTTAATACTTTTCAGTGTACAAATCCTTCACCTCCTTGGTTAAATTTATTCTTATCTATTTTTTTTTCTAAGAGCTACTGTCGAATGTTTAAAAATTTCCCTTATGGTCTTTTAATTGCTGGAGTGTATAGTCACAGCTGATTTTTGTATATTAATCTTATAGCCTACAAATTTGCTGAATTTGTTAACTAGTTTTCATAGTTTTCTTGTGGGTTCTTTAGAATTGTCTATAGGAAGGATCATGCCACCTGTGTGTTGTTTACTTATTCACAACAGCATTGCTCTTTATGAAAACCTGTGGGCCTAATTGCAAATTGTAACACCTACAACTGTTTTTTAAAATATCCTAAACAAGCAATTTTTAGACGATTAGATATAAGCTAGTTTGCATACCCTGCAAAAACGGCACTCAATATCCGTTGGCCATTGATAAGATACAATTCTGTATTTGTAAAGCCCCAAGTCACTTTTTGTTTAGAATTTTTTTTTTTAAAGTTATTTAGATTACATAAATGTTACTTAAAAATATAGGGGATTCCCATATGCCCAGATTCCTACATCTCCCACATTTTCCCACATTAACATCTTTCATTAGTGTGGTACATTTGTTACAATTGATGAAAACATTTTAGAGCATTGCCGCTAAGCATGTATTATAGTTTGCATTGTAGTTTACAATCTCTCCTGCACAATTTTGCAGGTTATGGCAAGGTATGTAAAGACGTGTATCTGTCATTGTAATGTCATTCAGGAGAATTCCCAAGTCCCCAAAATGCCCCTAAATTTCACCTGTGTTTCCCTCTCCTTGCCCTCAGAACCTCCAGTGGTCACCCCTCTACATGAATGATATAATTTCTTCCATTGCTAGAATCACAATAAGTCTATAGTAGTATACCAGTAAGTCTACTTTAGTCCATAGTTCATCCCCCATCCTGAGATTCTGGGATGGTGATGCCCACTCCAACTCTAATTGAGAGAGGGCTTTGATCCCATGGGATAGATGGATGGGACCATCTTGCTTGCAGTGGTAGACTATCTTGGTTCCTTGGGATGGTTGTTGTCCATCATCATCTCCTTGTTAGTTGTACTGGGTGAGTCCAATGTCACTTTGGCAGCTTGGAGACTTCTGCCTGAAGGTTCCCCATTGGGCTGTCTGTGACATTGTCTTCATCTCTTCCTCAGGAGTTTTGGAGTTTTCCTATTGTCCTAATTCCCCTCTTGGGACAATGGCTCCTCCTGCTGTGAATCTCCACCCCTCCCATTGCAAACCTGTCAAAGATTTGCACCAACGCTTTCTGTTTTGCTGCCACCTAGTGGCCAGATGTTTATCAACTCCTAAATTCTTGACTTTGACCTCATTAAGTCAAGCTTCTGTGCATTCCAGGATCTTGTGCCTCAGCTGTTTTGTGTGTGTGTGTGCATGTGAGATACTCATTCAATCTTTCCA
The DNA here is from genome assembly GCA_029593785.1 of Cabassous unicinctus. NCBI lineage: Eukaryota > Metazoa > Chordata > Mammalia > Cingulata > Chlamyphoridae > Cabassous > Cabassous unicinctus. The sequence goes on along the minus strand of JAQZBX010032926.1, from coordinate 3,159 downwards.
TAATTTTCTCTTTTATTGTAAATTTCAGAGTGAGCTGCTTTGGCTTATACCAAAATAGCACACAGTACATACATTATATGAAGACTCTCAATGTTTAAGAATTAAATTTCAGATGTTCTTTCAGAGTTTTTCACAAATATTTCACAGCAATGCAAGATGTTGATGGTGGGGTGATATATGGGAAATTTATATGATGATATCCATTTTTTTTGTAAGTTCACAATGTTTACTATATACTTATTTATGTATGTTCATGTATGAAAGATAAACATGAATTAAAATTTTTAAATAAAAAATTAAATTTCTGTAAAATATTCTGAAACCTTTTCTAAATGAAAGACTGTTGACTAATGGATGAAAGTCCTTCACTCTTCTGTAACAGGCACTGGGTGCTAAATGGAATCTTTCAACAGTGACAAATTTTGCAGAGGAATGGTCCTCAAGCTCTGTCCTCCACAAGGAAGAGACTGATCCCTGAGTCCTTGAGACCTGTTCCTCAACAACCTGCATTTCTTTAGAGAAAATATGGGGAATTTACCAGGATGGGTGTGGGAGGAAAACCAGTGGTCTCCCATTCCTACCCAACTCTCTCACTTACCTTATCTGGGAAAGACCCACCAGAGCAGGCAGAGCTAAAGAATAGAGGATGCTCTATGGCACTTGTTGAGCCAGACCATGTCTGAAAAGGGCATTCTCAAGCCCCCATCCAAGTTTTCATTCATGACCCCCAAGCTTTCCTGCTGGGACATGAGTGAAGGTGTCTATGAAGGGAGACAGACAGGCATGAAGAGAAAGAAGAGAGAAAAAGAAAAATCTTAGAGAGATATGGACAGAGAGATTTGGGGAGATAAAGACTCAAGGTATATATTATGATCTGGAGTTAAAATGTAGGATCCACAAACAGACACACACAATGAAGCCAAAAGAGGTAAAGAAAGAATCCCTGATTTCAAATACATCAGTTACTTCACTTTGCTCTTTGAAGGAAATCCTCAGTCCTCACCATGACCTCTAGCCATCCTTGTACCTGCCACTGACCTCTCTGGTCACAGGTTAAGAACATGCTCTCAGGTTCAATGACTTTCTCTTGGTTCTCAGCCAGTGAGAAGCTCTTCTTGGCTTTAGAGTATTTGAACATGCTATTTCCTCTGCTCAGAATGCTCTACTCCTCCCTTACCATTGTAATTCCCTCATTCATGTCTTTCAGGTCTGAGCTTAAATATCAAATTCTCAGTGGGGCTTGTATGACTAAGCCCTATTCCTTTCCCTGAAATCCCACTGCTGCCTGGATCTGCCCTCAGTATGCTTTATCACCAATCAATTGAGGATTTGTTAGTCCCCAAAGCTGGGCCTTTGGTGATAACTAGAGATGTAGAGAAAAAAACTTTAACACGAGACTTAAGGCAGAACTTACATTTATTGTTTCTGCAGATACGGGAGCCAAGGTCACTCTAAAGTGACTCAGATCTGACCCCTGTGCTGCAGTTTCACTCTTGCTTAAATACTAAGCTTCTACTTAGCATTTGCTTTGATTATGCATTAGATTTTATGCATATGGATGAGCACACATAGCTGGTTATATAATTGTTTGACTAGTATGTTCATGAAACCATACTTGTACATACATTGCACAATAAAAAAAAGGGATGGATAACTCCACCCCAGGGTGGGAATTTTATTATATTAATTAGCAAGTTGGAGTGAGGACAGCAAGGGGCTTTCTTTTTTCTGGCCATCTGGTTGAAGCTGGTTTTCATACTTCATTGCTTCAACAGGATATTCTTGACTACAAGAAATGGAATCTAGCAACAAAGGAGGGTTGCATCTCATTGCCTTCTAATTACATTTGATTCTTTCTTTTGTATCTTAGCAACAGGGAACAAAGAAGTTACTTCCAAATATTTGGTCACCCTACATCCATCAGACTGACTGACTGTCCATTTTCTGCCTCCTGTTTTTACATGAGTTTCATCAGGGAAGGCCTGGATCTGTCTCATCCTTGCTTCTATCCCTAGGATCTAGGCTTGTTCGCACACATAGTAGACACACTGTTGAGTTGTATGGGTGAATGGAAGGGAGGCTGTCAGAGAGACCAACAAATTCAAGAGTTTCCCTGTGCCCCACCCTCTTTCAAGTATTCAACCTCCTCCCACTCGTCTGGCATTTTAGGTCTGTCTCTCCCTAGCTCCAGGCCTGTAGTATTGTAAATTTGGTATTTTATGCTCAATGGCAATTTTTACCAATGTTCTATTCATTTATACATACATTTTAACATAATACTAATACTAATTATGTTAAAGAAATAGCTGGTAGCAGTGTGTAAATACCATCAAAATCAATGTTTACTATATTATGGACTTACTTTATTGTATGTGTAAGGTATGTAAAAGGAATTTCATAAAATATGCTTTAATAGTTAAAACAAAAGATGTTTTTGTCACTGCCTTTAGTACAATTCATTTTTCTTTTGTATCCCTATTAAGGTTTTTCTTTTTAAAAACTGATGTGTATGTTCCATAGAGTGAAACTCAGAGATCTTCAGTGTATAGCTTGCTAAGTTTTGATTAATGCATGCTTGCTTGTGAAGACATATTTCCATCACTCCAGAAAGTTTCCTCCTGCTCTTTCCAATTTAAACCAGTCCCTCCCCTTCCCCACCAGGATATAATCAATCTTCTGATTTCTTTAATAAATTTCAGAACTTCATGTCAAATAAATCACTTAGTATATATATTTGGGTGGTTCTTTCACTGGGCATAATTATAATTATAACAGTTATAAAAGTCAACCATTTTGCTGTGTGTATATCATGTTTATTCCATTGCATTCCTTTTTAGTACTCTATTATGTGACTAATTTTTATTTTGTACTCCTATTGATGGATGTTTAATATGTCTCCAATTTTTGACTATTAAAAGGAAGCTGCTCCATTAATGTAAGGTGATGAAGAGTATTTCCCCTGACCATTACATAGCCCATTTGATCTTTTCTGTTCCTTCCTCCCTGTGCCCTGGGGCATATGACTCTTCCCTGTCTTGGCTCATGGGATGTCAAGATTCATTTTTACATGTCCTGGTTATTCTAATCTGACCTTCCTAATCTACCCACCTGTTAATCTTGTACCGCTAGTAAAATCTCTACCCACCTGTCCTATCCTTC
>JAQZBX010032925.1:0-25622 GCA_029593785.1 Cabassous unicinctus | reverse complement strand
AGTGTCTTCTTAAAATCCTTTATATCTTTATTCATATTTTTTATAAAGTCTTTGAAGTGATTGAGGAGAATTGTGTGATTATCATTGATCAATTGTCTTAAATCCTGTATCTTTCCAAGATATTTGGTTTGTTCTTTTGGCTGGACCATCTTTTCCTGTTTCTTAGTATGACTTGTATTTTTTTGCTCATGTCTAGGCATCTGAATATGTTGGTGAATTTACTCTGATAGCTAATCTCTCTCTCTTGCCAATTGTTTTTTTTTTTTTTTCACAGCTCTTCTTTGGTATTTGGTTAAACTTGTTCTCAGTCTTTAAAATTACCCAGGTTAAGTTTTCAATTGGGCCAATGACTCAATGGTGGCGTGCAGATTTTCTCCCAGGCATTGGCTACAAAGAATGTGAAGTTTTTGTCCATGTGATTCACACATTGGCCAGTAGATGGCGGAAGTCAGTGCACTTTTCAATGGAACTGTTTCAGTCTTGGCTTTCCTGTGTTTGTTCCTATGCTGAATCTCCAGATCAGAGATTCGAAGCAGGCTCTGATGGCTGAATTCACTGAAGAAAAGCTTCCTGAACTCCCTTCCCTTTTCAGTTGAAACAGCTGACAGTGAGGAATGTGTCTGTTCATCTCTCAGTCAGCTGCAATGAGCCAGGGGTTTCACCCCAGCTTAATATCTTGGGGGTGGAAGAGGGGAGCCCTTTCCAGCTGCCATGGGCACTTGGTAACTCACATTTGTCAGTTTGGCTTCTTCATCTCTCCTTCCTTCACCTTCTTGGGCGTTGTGCAGCACTGCCTAGGTCTGCTGACTCCCAATCCAGGTCCCTTGGACAGATTTTGGCTCTTTCTCTGTTGTTTTTGGGACAGCATTCAGCTTACCTATTAGTCGCTCACCATCTTCCCACAATCTAGGGCTTTCTATTTGATTGAGTTTGTGCTACAGTCCCTCTGATACTAGGTTCAACTTAATTGGGAACTTTATAGTGGCTTGTGTTTATCCAAACTGAATTTTTCAGATCTTTTTCAACTTTTTTTCCCCCATTTTCTCCCTTTCTGGTTGCATAGTGAGAGCTGAGTATGGTAAGCTGTGTTGGCTAAAGTTTCCTTCATTGCCCAATGAAATGATGAAACTTCTCCCACTTTTCTCCCCTTACAGTGGTAGTAATGGAGCTTCAGCCATTTTTCAGTAATCCAAGATGTGCAGGGAAATGACATCTGTAGTTGCCCAGAAAACTGATGATGCTTCACACCCATTTCTCCCCTGTATGGGGCAAGGATGGAGCCACAGGTGTAGGCAGGAAACTAAGCAGTGTGGATAAAAACTCATAGAAATTTCCCATGTAGATTGACAAACCACCAGGGACAGGGAATAAGCTCCAGAAGTGACAAACAATCTAGTCCTTATGGTCATTTGCACTTGAAGTTTCCCTGAGAGGCTGAGGGAACACCATCCACTCTGCCCTTTCAGGGGATGGGATAGAAACATAAGAGGGCCCAACAATTTAGTCCATGTGGACTGAAAGTACATGTAGTTGCTCAGAGAAGTTGAGGAAACACCAATCTCCTTTCCTTTTGGGGGTGAAGATGGAGTCACAGTTATCCAATAATCCATTCAGTGCAGGCTGAAAGCACCTCAGTTGCCCAGAAAGTCTGGGAAAACACCACCCCTCCTAACCTGTCAGGGAGTTGGGACAGAACCACAAGTGTCTAACAATCTAGTCAAATTTTAGCTGTTCTTAGGAGTAGACTTATAGCCAGCCAAATTTACTAATCAGTAGCTAAAGTTTGTGTCTGACCATCTCTTACTCTCCTATTTTTGAGAAATGGAGCTTCCAACTCCAGCCAGGGAAATGCTTCTAAGGTGGCTTATGCAGCCACCGGAAGATGGGCACTGGCTTTTGCAGTATGGAATGCTGTAGTCAAGAATCTTCACTGAAGATGGACAGTCACCTCCTTCTATTCTTCCATGGATATTGTAGGATGTTATTCTGATCTCCTGGGCTCCCCAAAAAGGTGTTTTAGAGAGCTCTGAGTGATTACTGACTGCACTCTAGGATGAGCTGACTCTTGAAGCTCATTACTCTGCTGCCATCTTGCCCCTTCCCGTATTAATCTCATTTTTGACTCATAGTCTACTATGTCTACATTGGCTCTTCAAGCTCTATGATACTTATTAAGAATTTCCAAAAAGAAACCACTTCCAAAAACAATAATTCTCCTTTTAATCAATGCTATGATGAAGAAAATTGATTATGTATTGGATAATTATATATTTCATTTATTCTAACATACAAATATCAGTGTTTTATTAATTTTGTATTTTATAAACAGAGAAACTGAATTTTTCTCAGGAAGGCAGTGTCTATCAAGAATTTAATGCACAAGGTTAAATTTTATAGCATTAATTAAAACTGAGGGATAAAAATCATGGTATAAAACAATAAAGCACATATAGTGTCTACTTTGGGAAAATACAAAGATCAAAAAGTAGATTAATATATTCTAATGTATTCTAAAATGTTAAACCTATCAGTGGAAACAGGAGGAAAGCAAATGTCTTTTTCTTTGATTTTCTACTTTTGTGAATATTTAATGATACTATGAGGACTGAAAAAGGAGTCTGAAAATCTGTGTGTGTATATATATATATATATATATATATATATATATATATAGTGACCCCACTTTTGTTTAAATTAATGGGTGTACATATAAAATACATTGAAAGTATTTGTATCTAGTTGTAGTGATAGTATGTATTATAAGAAGAAGCTTTCAATTACATAATTGTTACATTGAAAAACATATACGGATTTTTATTCACTTTAGGGAGTAGAAAATGCATGAGAGCAAATATCTTTTCTGGATGAAGAGTGAAGATAGAAAGATCTAGAGGCAGGGACCCTGAGAAGTCTGCAAGGAGAAAGAAGGGGAAACCCAGAGGGTTTCCCAGGGGAGATATTCTTCTCTGTAAAGAGCAAGAACAACTTTGGAAATGTTACCTTGGCTGGAGGAAGCATCTAAAAGAAAAGCAAAATAATAGCAAAAAAAGTTTCTTTAGGTTTTTAGCAAATTGACTGGACAGTAAAAACAATAACAATTTAGAATTGCTTTCAAATTTAGTTCCTTAGAGTCATAACAAAGCTTACATCTTGGATTGTTTCACTGACTTGGATAATTGTTTACACTTGTCCTGCATATTTATTACCCTGTTAAATTATGAAATAGAATATATAAAGAAAAATGTTAAAAAAGACTTATAGTTGATTTATTTCTGAAACCTCCACTTAAATCAAGAAACAGAACACTGCCATACTCTCCAAAGCCCATGTTATGAGCCTTCCTGAATGTAACCCTTCCTTTCTCCTTAAATTAGGTATGCTTCTGGCTTTTATTGATAATCTATGCCTTACCTGATTATCTTAGGCAGGATTTTCTCATGGAAGTTCTTAGTGTTCATCTCATTGGGTTCCTTTGAAGACAGAATGAGATTATTTGGTATGCAGACCATATGGTAAGTGCTCAGACATGTTTGCTATTACTTATTCTACTCATGCAGCACATTGGAAGCCAGGTTCCAACTTTGGATGCATTGTTAAAGAAGAAATGAAGGAAAAAGAGATGTATAGAAATGATAAGGAGCAGAGGAGAGACAAATTTATATTTAGCCATATCCATATATATATAAATTCTTCTGATGGAAGTTTTCCAAATCCACAGAGAATGATACTAAGAGCCTATGTTTATAATTTTTCAGGAAATTTTCTTAAATAATAATTAGAAATTAACAAAACATATTCTAATACCATTGGAGAATACAATGAAGCCAAATTTAGTAGAGAAATGAAACTAACATGAGGACCAAGACTTTTCTTTTCTCCTCAGTCAGTTTAAACAGATTATAGAAAACAAAGACCCTCAAAGCAAAAGTCTCATAAATTTATTTTCATTTAAAAAACTTTCATAAAGAGCAGAACGTTCAATCTTTGAGACCCAGGGGAAATGTCTAATGACTAAGATGCGTGAATCACAAATAGCTAAGATAATAGAGGCTTGCATACTTGTTAGAATTCAGCTATCCAAGCTTTACTGGGTCTAATAATGTAAATAAAATGGAAATACACCCGGTCAGCTAATTATTTTGGAAGGTAACCCCAAACAACATGGAAGGAAAATTTAATGCCATAGAACAAGAAAAATGGAGTTTTACAATTTATACTTTACCCATTATTTAGTTAATCATGTGAGTGTGACCCCATTGAGAATAATTTTAGTAATGAATTACAGATCTTTATTTGACTCACTTGAATATTAAAATTCTTTTACTTGCCTTCAAACTGTTTCTCAGCATATATAACTTCCCATTGTACATGGTTTACTTTGACAAAGGTAGGAGGAATTAGAAATTGCACATTATCAATAGCATTAATAGTGAGGGTAATATGATTTCAAGAAACTGAAATGAAATAATCTGAACAGTAGATATCCACATTTCAATGAGGAAACAGACAACACCAAAAAAGAAAGTGTAGAAATGGTCCCACAACAATTGAAGCAGGAATTGAAGAACCATGGTGAATTATGCCCCCTCATTCCCATATATAGACTGAATATGTGATGTACACTGAATTTATTTTTGATACCGTTGTATAGATAAGTTAAGTTTAAATACAGACATACTCTCTGATTTACATTAGGTTATTTAGTTTGAGATTAAGACAGCAACAAAATCAAGGAGTTGCCCATTGATTTAAGAAGAAAACATTATTATGACTTTGGGTAGAAAGTCAGCGATTAAGAAAAAGTGAATTCATATGTACCAGAGCAGTGAAAAGAACTAAATCCAAAGAATAAGCTCCCTGTAACACTGACTACCATAATTATCAACCGCCATTGCCACATTCCCCACATTCCCAGGGAAAAACCTACCCCCACACTGAAAGACCAATGCACATATTTGAGAATATAAGATTCAGTGCTTTTTATTCAGGTATCTTAGGTGTAATTTTCTTACGCTTTGTAAGTTGGCTATATATGTAGAAGAGAGGAGCAGGGTAAGTTTGCAAATTTTGAGTATTATTTACTTTTGTATAGACTTTGAAAATTTGGATTTTCTCATGGCATTTCCATCTACAATCAAAATTAGAATGACTGAAATTGTGTCATTAATTGTGGGGATTACATGGTTTTGCATGAAATATAAGGTACTATGAAAAATTGGGGATTTTCTTTTGTGATTATGAATTAAACACTGGCCTAAGAAAACTGGTTTCAAGATCTGACTTGTTAAGTGCTAGTTAGGTATTCTGTATGTATGTAACCTAGGAAAACCTCAAGTAATTTTTACCTCTCTAACATACAATTACTCTTGTACAAGCTACAAATTGAACACAATATCATGCCAACTTAGTATTTTATTCTTCCCTAAGGTCTCCTTTATCTATGTTAAATTTGAAACTCAGATCTGACTCACTTATTTAGTTATGTGAAAAATATTGTCTCTATATTTTGGATGAAGAAATCACTATAGAAAGAAATGAAATTACTTTTAAAGTTCACAACCAAAATCAATGGCAATGTCAAGAATAGAAAATAGGTATCCTCTCCAGTCTACAATTAAGGAGCTAGAATATTGGTGGCAGTTTATATATGGCAAATCATTAATTTAAGGGGAAAGTGAAATCAAAAGGGAAGATTTCAACAAGTGAAATAAAGCATCATCTGTGACTTTGGAATCAGAGAAAACTTGGATTTCATATACATATTATAAAAATTGTTTGGTTAGAATATCAACAATTTAATTAGGGTAATTAACTTTGTAGCAATAAATGCAGACAGAATGTTTGCCTTTGCCTGAGTACCCTACTAACCTTAGTTTCTTAAGAAGATTAATTTCATTTGTGAACCATAATTTTATGAATACTATTATTATTTACTTCATGAATTTCCCAAAATCAAAAAAATTCTCCTTCATTTATCATCTGATGAATGTTAAGAAACCAAGGACTCATAACATTTTAATTCCATAATAGAAAGTAATATTTTGAAATGTTTGCCAAAGCTGGAAGGAAAGAGTGAAAATGCACATTTCAAAAGGAAAAAAAATAGCGTAATTATAGAGAAAATGCTATTTATATTATATATGTGGAAAGTTATTTCTTTCTATTTGAATTCAATATTTGTTTTTAATAGTTTAGTTTGATTTTTATTTACCATTTCCCATTTTATTTTGGGAAGTGGAGAATATGGTGAAAGAAATTCACATTTGTTTGTTTTCCCCATGCACATGACAAAAATAATGTTATTGTTTATATCCACTCAAATCAATAAGCAATTAATTTAAGAGTTCTCCAAACAAGTATTTTAAATATTATTTTAAAATAAAAAATAGGCTTTCCACTCATAAATAAGGAAATATTTACACAGCATAATTTGGGATATACTGAGAAGCTTTACTAACAATGGCTTATACAGCAGATAACGCTAAATCTTAAAATACAGAATGCGATTTAGATGGATTAATTTGTTGGTAATGTCTTCCAGTTGTATATGTTCTGTACTACTAGACTGTTACCTTCTGGTTTTCCATATTTTTGAGAACATGAAAGATTTTTATAATTAAAGGTAAAGAAAAAATGTATAATTCAGATTAATTTATTTTTAAGGCTACATCTTCATTGCAATGGAATTTTTTATTTTGAGGTCACCTTAATCTGTAAAAGAGTTTTGAAAAGGGAACTTAAAAATTAATTGATGGAAAAATATATCTACATGTGGAGGGAGCAAGGTGGTGGCAGAGTAAGGAGCTCCAAGAATCAACTATCTAAATCACTGTTTTGAGGGACCTAGGAGAAAAGAGCATATTGCAGCACCCCATCTGCAGTGATGATTCATGAGTAGAGCACTTCACACTGAGGAGGCCAGGGTCCAGGCACAAACCACTTCAGGAGTTATTCACTAACTGGAGTTGGAAAGTCCATTTCCCAAAAATGGGGGAGGAAGACATGCTTAGGCACCAATTTCAGCTACTGATTAGTAAATTGGATGCCTAGAGTCCAATTCTAATAGCAACTAAAGTTTGAGCATGTCCAAGTCAGAAAAAGGCCAGTAGCCTCCATTTTAATTATGCACCTGGCAAGAGGGGAAGTGGGGCTGATTGAAAATCACAGTGAATACAGGGACTGGTGTCTGTCCACCCAGTTTGGATTGCAGGCCTAGCCTAGGCTCCAGCTTCACCTCCAGCATGAAAGAAGCTGGAGGATCTGCAGCAGCCTTTCTGGAAAAATGCAGGCACTTCTGGCCTGCACAGACTAGGTTGGTGTGCAAACTTGTGGATATGTCCCCAGCCCCAAAAGGATAGAATGGGGGTGGTGTTTCCTCAAATTCTCCAAGCAACTGCAGCTGCTTTCTGCCCACACAAACTATATTATTGGACACATCTATGGCTCTATCCTTGCCCCTGACAGAACAGAAGGAGGGGCAGTCACTTTTTCCAGAAACTGCAGTCACTTTCAGCCTGAAAGGTCTAGATTCTTGGGCACATGGGAGGCTCCAATCTCACCCTTAGCAGGGGAGGAGGGAGATATGTGCTTCTTATGTCTACATGGGTAACTGCAGTCAGTTTTGTCTCACACAGCTTAGTATTTGTCCACTCCTGTGGATGCATCCGTGCCCCAAGTAGGGGAGGAAGAAGTGTGGAACTTCATTAGTCCCTCGTCCCAGCTATAGATTGTCTTGGCCTTCATGACTTGGATTACCACACACAGCTACAGCTACTTATCTAATGCTGCAGGGGAGAAAAGTGGGAGAAATTTCTTCACATTCTGGGGCAAACTGGGCAGCTTCAGTTTCCACAGCTCACAGTACCAACTGCATCCTTGGCTCCTATTCTGCAACAAGCAAGAGAGAAAGGGTAAGAAACAGATGGAGAAAAGCTGAAAAAAAATCAGATTGGCTAAACATAAACTAGCATAAGTTTCAAATTAAGTTGAACCAAGTATCAAAGAGGGACTGTAGCACAAAGCCAATCAAATAGAAAGCCCTAGGCTAAGGAGAGAAAAGGGACCAAGAATAAATACATATAGTATATCAGGTGCTAAGACACCAACAAAAAAATTTACAATCCATACAATGAAACACAAAGATATGGCCTAGTCAAAGCAACAAACTAATCTTCCAGATGACATAAAGGAGTTGAGAAAAGTTATCATTGATGTTCAAACAAATTTCCTTAATAAATTCAATGAGATGGCTAAAGAGATTAAGCATATTAAGAAGACACTGAGTGAGCACAAAGAAGAATGTGAAGGCATACATAGAAAAATAGCAGATCTTATGGTAACGAAAGTCACAATAAAAGAAATTTAAAATAAACTAGAGGCATTTAATAGCAGATTTGAAGAGGCAGAAGAAAAGATCAGTGAACATGAAGACAAAGCCTTGAAAGCAAAGATACAAAAAAAAAAAAAAAAGATAAAGAAAAGAATGGAAAAAGTTGAACAAGGTCTCAGGAAACTAAATGATGGCAAGAGACATGCAAACCTACATATCATGTGAGTCCCAGACAGAGAAGAGAAGGGAAAAGGGGCAGAAGGAATATTTGATGAAATGTTGTTAGAAAATTTCTCAACCCTATGGAAGGACATAGGTATCTGTGTCCAAGAAGCATGTTTTCCCATTTGAATGGATCTGAACAGACCTACTCTGAGACATATTAATCAGGATGTCAATTGCCAAAGATAAAGAGGGAATCCTGAGAAAGCAAGAGAAAAAAGATTTATCACATATAAGGAATGCCCCATAAGAAACCATGGAGGTGAGAAGGTAGTGGTATGGAATATTTAGGACCCTGAAATACAAAAACTGCCAGCCAAGAATCTTATATCCAGCAAGACTGTCATAAAAAAAAATGAGGGCAAGTTTTGAATATTCACAGATAAACAGACTGAGAGATTTTGTTACCAACAGACTGGCTTTGCAGGATATACTAAACATGGTGACACAGGCTGAAAAGAGAAAGCAGGAGAGAGGCATGGAAGAGTCTAAAAATGAAGTTTAAAACAGTAAAAGTAACTAAAATAGTAAAATGAGTGGTGAAAACAATATATGACAGATAAAAACCAATGATCAAAATGGGTGAGATGAGAACAGCCTACACAGTAATAACATTGAATGTTAATGTATTAACACCTTCATCAAAAGGCACAGTCAGGCAGAATGGATAAGAAAATATAACCCATCTATATGCTGTCTACAAAAGACTCACTTGAGACTCAAGGATACAAATAGATTGAAAGTGAAAGGATCAGAAAAGATATTCCATACATGCAGTAACCTTTTTAAAAAGCTGGAATAACTACACTTATATTGTATGAAATATACTATAAAAGCAAAGTTCTTATTAGAGGCAAGGATGACCAGTGTATACTAATAAAAGGGGCAATTCACCAGGAAGAAATAGCAATCATATATGTATATGCATCTAACCAAGAGGGCTCAAATTACATGAGGCAATTACTGGAGGAATTGAAGGGAGAACTAGATGTCTGTACAGTAATAATAGTTGGAGACCTAAATACACAGCTCTCTTCATTAAATAGATCATCTGGACAGAGGACCAATAAAGGAAAAGTTAGCTTGAGTAATATGACAAACAAACGAAGCCTAATAGTCATATACAGAACATTGCAGCTCCGAACAGCAGAATATACACTCATCTCAAGTGCTCATGGATGGATATTTCTCCAGGATAGACCATACGTTGGGTCACAAAGTATATTTCAATAAATTGAAAGAGATCAAAATTATACAAATCACTTTCTCTGAACATAAAAGAATAAATCTGGAAATGAATGTCAGGCAGAAAAAGGGAAAATTCACAAATATATGGAGATTAAACAATACACAATTTTATAATCAGTGGGTCAAAGAAGGAATTGCAAGCAAAATCTGTAAATATCTCAAGATAAATGAAACAGAACATAATATATCAGAGAGTATTGGATGCAGCTAAAGCAATGCTGAGAGGGAAATTTATAGCCCTCAATGCTTACATTAAAAAAGAAGAACACTGAAATCAAGGACCTAAATACACAGCTAGAGGAACTAGAAAAAAAACAGCAAACTGTGGTCAGAGTAAGTATAAAGAATGAAATAACCACGATCAGAGGAGAAATAAATTAAATTGAGAACAAGAAAACAATAGAGGTAATTGACAAAACCAAAAGTTATTTATTTGAGATCTACAAAATTGACAAACCCTTATCTACATTGGCATATTTCACTTACAGTCATATATATATATGTGGTATATATGTACTTGATTCCTAAGTGTCAGGCACTAAAAATAAGTTCACCAGAGAGAAGGTTCTACTTTTTTTTTTAGAGCAATATGATTTATCCAAAGCATTGTTGTGGAGATTAAAGTAACTAATGTAAAAACTTTGCAGAATTCTAGTAATTTTGGGACACCTATGTTAGGTACATAAACATTTATTATTGTTATTTCTTCTTGGTGAATTTTCCCTTTTGTTAATATATAGTAACCTACTTCATCTCTTATAAGAGTTTTGATTTAAAATCTATTTTATCTGATATTAGTATTGCTACATCCACTGTTTTTCAATTGTTTTTACTAGGAAATATCTTTTTTGAACCTTTCACTTTCAGCCTGCTTGTGTCCTTGCATCTAAGTTTAGTCTCTTGTAGACAACAAATGGATGGCTCATATTTTTTATCCATTCTACCAATCTATGTCTTTTAATTGGGGAGTTTAAGCCATTATCATTCAGTGTTACTACTGTAAAGACGTTACTTACTTCGTCCATTTTACCCCTTGACTTTCTGTTGTCATTTCTTGCTACTGTCTCTTTTCACCCTTTCAATTTCTCTTACTTTCTTCATTTCTATACTCTTTTCCGATCTCTCTCACTTGTCTTTTCCTGCTAGGCTGTAATACACCCTTTCATATCTCTTGCAGATTCATTCTCTCAGGTTTTGTTTGTCTGTAAAGACTTTAAATTTGACTTCATGTCTGAAGCATTGTTTTACCAGATAAAGAATTCTTTGCTGGTAATTTTTCTCTTTCACTACCTTAAATATATCCAACCTTTGCCTCTCACCTCCATGGTTTCTGAAGAGGGATTGGCACTTAGCATAAATGAAGCTCCCTTTTAAGTAATGCATTGCTTTTCTCTTGTTGCTTTCAAAATCCTTTATATTTGGCCTTTGACAATCTGATTAGTAGATGTTTTGGAGCAGGTCTATTAGGATTTATTTTTTTGGGGGTATGTTGTTCTTGAATATTGTTATTCATGTCTTTCATAATGGTTGGAAAATTCTCAGTCAGTAGTTCCTAAAATATTCTTTCTATGGCTTTTCCTTTCTCTTCTCTTTATGGGACACCTCTAACATATATGTTTTGCATTTCATGTCGTCATGCAGTTCCCTGAGACCCTGTTCAATTTTTTGCATACTTTTCTCTATCTCTTCTCTTATCATTTCAGTTTCTAGTATCTTGGCTTTGAAATAATTTATTCATTCTTCTAACATTTTGAATCTGCCTCTAATGGAATATTAATCTCATCCATTGTATTTTTCATTTCCATAAACTATTATTTTTTTTTGCAGGCTTTCAAATTGTTCTTTATGCTCACACAGTGTCACCTTAATATCTTTTACCTCTTTAGTCATATTTTCCTTCAGTTCTTTAAATTGATTAAGCAGGTTTTTTTGGACAGTACTTATTGCTGAGTTTCTTCTACATTCTTGGCTTGCTCATTTGATTGGTTCATACCTTCCCATTTCTTAGAATAGGTTTTTATCATTTGGTGATACTTAGGCTCCTGCCTATGGTGATGACTTGGTTCTGTCATGTAGTTTTGTTTCACAGATTTTATTTGAGTTTTAGTTTGCTTTTTTCTAAACCTTAATAATATTGACCTGTTTAGGATATCAAAACTGGGGTAGGGAGCTGCTAATGGGGCCCAACAAGATCTTTTGTGCCTGGGAAAAAATTGGAAGACACCAGTCTACCTTCCTTCACTTTCCTGGCTGGACAGCAAATGGTGCTCCTCAGCAATCCCTTCCACATAGATGAATCCTTCAATTTCCACTACCTTTTCAGAGCTAACAAGTTATGGTGACTACATTCACCAATGAGAAACCACAGTCAGCCCTCTGCTGCACCCTTCCTTTTCCCAGTGAAGAATCTGCTCTTTCTTCTCTTGCTGGCCACTCAGCTGCAAGTTTTACTAAGGCTGCTTGTCGAATGGATGGGGGCTGGGTGATGCTCCCAGCTGTAAGAGTAACAGCTCATGGTTTTCTCTCTGGCTTCTCCAATTCTGCAAACCCAATCCCTCCTGGAGGGTGTGTATAGCACTTCCCTGGCCTCCAGAGGTCTCCAAAGTGGCTCCCTTAGACTTCTTCTATGCCTTCTCCCCTATTTTGCAAGAGAGCTTTGCCCTAACTGAGCTAGTCTGATGCCCAATTTTCAACTTTTAGAAATGTTTTACTTATCATAATGAATGTTAGTCAAGTCTTGTAACTGCGGCTAAACATGTGCATTTGGCTCTGCAAGTTTTTCCTTTGCTATTTTCCTCATCATTCAAGTTGGATTTCCAATTCTAGTGAAAAAGTATATTCCATGTACATAATCTTAATTATCACCTCAATTTCCTCATTTCTGTAAAATAAGGAAAAATCATCTTGGCTGAAAAATCCATTGTTCTGCCAGGTCCTAAAACACATTCCTAGAATGCTGAATCCCAGTAGGAGAACTTGGATTATAGATTTATAAAGATATTTTAAATTGATTCAAATGTTAAAGTAGGTCCATCCTAATTTTATAAATGAAAGATTATATATCATAGTCAAATAATGGAATAACAAGATAAGTTGGTTATCTCTGTTTTTCAACACATTATCATCTCAGACATAAAAAACAAATATGTACAAAAGTGCCACACTAATGCAAAGTGTTCATAATAAGGAAAACTACATGTGTGAATGGATATATGACAATTGTACTTTCTGCAAGGTTTTCTGTGAATCTCTAATTTAAAAAACAAAATATATTTGACTTTCAAGAGGTATTTGGCATTTGAGAATAGCATCAGTAGGTTTAGCTTGGATTGTTAGAGATTCATCCATTCTCATACTTACCTGGATAAATTGGCTTCTTTTTGATTCATGTAAACAAATTGTTCAATTCTTCTTAACCAATCTTCCTAAATATGTATCCTAATTTTAGTGCACATGTTGCCAGTCTTAATAATATAGACTAGCTTTTCTCTTCTTCTTTCCCAATATTTTTACTCTTTCCTTCTTGTCATTATTATAAAGTAATAAAATACCACCTCTATTAATGTTTCTATGGTAATAAATGTTAAATCTTAACAGATAAATAACTCTCTACTGGTAGAATTTCAAGTATCATTGTTAAGCTAAAAACTATTGAAAACAAGCTTTTAATCCATTCCTTCAAATTACACTGTAATTTCCCACTTCACATATATAAATCCTGAACCTTAGTATTTAAAATATTTTATATTCATTACTTATAATTTCAGCACCAAGGTATGTACAACTTATTTTCTGAACTATGTTACTCTCCATCATTTTTCCTTTCAGTGGAGTTAAAATCATTCAAATTTGTGTATATAAAGCTCTTAAAATAAAGTAGGAGTTTTGGAGATAAAAAAATGTATAAATCATTCCAGACTATGATAGTATCAATTGCCACACAGTGTTCTTTTGTACTGAATTGTGAAGGAAAGATACCATAGTAGTCAAATTAGGTGTCTAATTCATTTAACAATTGCAATTTAGACTTTTAAAATTATTCCCCCAAATTAAAAAAAGTTAGCACTTTATTAAAACTTATTTCAAGATTATATTCCTATTTATCAGTGAAAGAAATCTGTTACATATTTAATTCCAGTCTATCTTTACTTCACCTTTAACTTGATGCATGAGCTTGATCCCTTCACTTGAGATATCTCAGCTATATTTCCCTTGACAGTAGTCTAAGAGTCTACGTGATTGAATCCATTAAATCTCTTTGAGATTCTTTATCCAGTAACAAACCAAATCATGTTTGAAAGACATTTTAAATGCCACTATGTTTAGACTGTATTTTAATAGCAAATGTGGAAAATAAACATGTACATATTTTAACACACGTTATTTTTGATAAATTTTAGTGTAATCACATAAATGCCCTGAATCCAGTTTATTAAAATATTATTTCCCTATTTTCAAGTATATCTATAAAAAGAAAATATGACTCTGATGTGTCTACCGGAATCATTTTATATCTTCACATTCATTTAAATAATAACATGCTTTATCAATGTCATAATTTAAATGAGGGGGTTATTTCAAATCATCTGGCTATGCTACTTCCTAAAAAGATGATTTTAATACCTCACATCTCTGCACTTCAGTTTAACCATATGTAAGTTGTGGAAGTTAAATTAGATGATCTTTAAGGGCCTCTTCTGTCCTGATGCATAAGTGATTTTGAGGTAATTTCTTAGAAAGCAGCACCTGGGTATTATTTTGCTTCCAAGCACTTCAGAATAAATTCAGAATTACAGCCTCAGGTTATTATCTCTCTTATTTCTTGTAGCATCCTGGATACTAAAATCTTCCAATCCACAATCACTGTGAAGTTAAATATCACAGACCTGCCACACTCTCCCTTTCATTGGAACCACCATAACTTGATAAAATCCCTAAACACTGCTACTTTTACATAATCCACATACTCAAAAATCTCCAGTTAACACTGTAGTTTAAATCTTTGTATAGCCATAAGATTCCTGATGGCTGTCTACTGCAGGGGAACCAGGCATTCACCATTCCCAACTAGGTCTTGCTTAACCCATCAGGGTCTACTCAACCCCCACCATTTCCAGATAGATTTCACTGATTACTGCAGCCCACCAGTCAATGAACACCCAAATCTCCTACATCTTTTGACATTTAGAATTGACTACTTGGCTTTATATTGTTTGTTTATTTTTGTGCACTTGTTAAATAAATTAGATTTTCTCCATAAGTGAATATTAACTTGGTGAACACTAGGTCCAGTGCCCCATATTCTCTCTAAGCTGGACATGATGGAAACAAAACAAAGCAAATCTTTATGGTCTTCAGATTTCTTTTGAATGTTAGGTCTCTGAGTTTCAAGATTTTCTTGTATACTTCTCTGAAATACAAATCATTAACCTTGTGATTTGTTTATTTCCTCTCAACTTTTCCAAAACCACAAAAAAGATATTATTGTTGCTGTCCTTTGAATTCACTAATGCAGTTGACAGAGAAAGTGTAAATTACTATATATGCATTCTCTAAAAATATGTAGCCACAAGAGATTACCTATATTACCAAGTAGAAGGTATAATAGTATCAACAATTGATTGCATTTCTATTACTAAATTATGGCCATAGTTTTCAGTAAACATTAGTCAAGATGCAAAAAATCATTAAGTTTCTATTTTAATAATAAATACCAAATCATATTTCTTATTGCTCTTAGGCAGTGATTAGTTGCAGGCTGCTTAAACAAAACTTAACAGGTGTTCAATGCCCAATTCTCAAGGTGCCCTATTTAAATCTAAGATATGAGCAATGATCCACAGCTATCATGCAACAGAATCAACTGATAAATTCAATGAATATCTATTAACAAATTTCAATATGTAAATAGATCTGAAGAATCCTGAAGATGGAACTTACCAACTCTCTAAGGAAAAGTTTCAGTTTTTTCTAAAGCAAATTCAAGGACATTTCCCAATTTCATTTCAAATTTTGAGAAAAGGAGAAACCAGTATCTTCAGCATATATGTTAGCATATATATTCTTTATCAATCCTAAGGTAGTATATTTATAACAGTCTCCTGGGAAAATGAAAACAAAGACAGTACATGGCTCCGGTTTGATTTCCAAACAAGATTAACTGAGAGATATTTAATTTGCAGAAATTTTATTCCAGTACCTCAGTGAGTTTGTAAATTTCCGTTGGGATAAATTGATCAATTGATAAATTGACAAGGTGAAGCTGAACTTTTTCTTTTTTAAACTTTGTTCAAAGACCTAATAATACTAATATCAATCAAGTCATCTTTTTTTCCCATGCACAATTGGAAACTAAGATAAGATGATTTTCCATTTTGCTATAAGAATAATTGTAGGAAACTCTGAAGGCCTGGAAAGAAAGTACATAATACCTACAACAGAGGAAAGGAAAACAGTAGAAAGAGTAATAAACCCTTAGTTGTAAGTAAATGGGAAGCTCTAGTGTTGCCTCACTTTATCATTTAAAGTCTAATAAAATCTTTAAATAGTGAACACAATGTAATACTTTTGTACCTTGAGTCTTTTGGGTACCCCAGAAATTTATGTTCTTGAATTGGTCAATTCCTGTGGGTGTGAACCTATTGAGGATGGGAGCCTTGATTTGTTTACTTCAGTAAGCTGTCGCCTATGGTGGGTCTTATAGATTGTGTGATAGGAGAATATGACAAATTTCCATAAAACTTGGAAGGCCTCACTGAGTGTGTGCTGATAGGGCTTAGGCTAGATGACAAAAACAAGTTCACAGAGTCTAGAGGTGAGAATAAGAGGGGAGATGGTACAAATGCTAAAAGGAACACTTACAAAGTGACTATGGGGGAGTAAGTGTGTCAAACTGGGAAAATAGTATGTTCTTATATTACTGCAGTAGCAGCCTCCAAATCCAGTCTTCCAGGGCATTTCTTCCTCTTTCAGGTTTTTCTTCATATTGCAGCAAGAGTGCATTTTCTAACACACAAAATGTACTTTATTATTCCATAAATCCCTCTTTGGTTCCACAGTCGTTCTTGATTAACTCCTTGGCATAGCATACATGGCCATTTGAGTTTTGGCTCCTGTTTTAGTTTGGTTAGAGCTGCTGGGAGCAATGCACCAGGAATAGTTTGGCTTTTATAGAGGGAATTTATTAAGTTAAAAGCTTAATGTTTTCAGGCTGTGAACACGTCCAAATCAAGGCATCATTAGAAATGCTGTCACCTAAGTTTGGCTTTAGCGATCCTGGAGTCCTTATATGTGGCAAGCACATGGAAACATCTGCTTCTCTTCTGGGCCTTTTTGCTTTAGCTTCTGGCTGTTCCACTTGTGGCTGCCTTTCTCCCACTTTTCTCTCTGAGATCCCAGTCTCCTTCTTTCCATCTCTGCAGCTTTTCTCTGTGTGTCTGCTACTTTCAGTCCTCCAATTCTAAAGGACTCTAGCAAGATGCTTCAAAGTGCTACAGCTCCCGTTTAAGTCTCTATATTCATTTTCACTACATCATTCTTTCCCTTGCCACATGTTCTAACCATGTAGACTACAGCTTACTAAATACAACATGACCATTTAACTAGAGCCATTGGATATTCTTCTCCTTTTGACTTCAGTTTACCAATTTCTACTTGCTCTTAGGACTGTGCATTCATTTCATTGGCTCCAAGACAGGAAAATGTTCCTAATTCCTTTCTTATCCTAGCTCAGCCTCTGTGTCTTATTCCTAATTCATCTAATTTGCTTCTTATACATCATTATGTTGAACATATTACACTGTATTGAAACCACATGCATGTCTGTTTTTCTCCCACTACATGATATGTTATATAGGGAATGGATTTTGTTTAATTCATTATGTCTCTCCTACAACTATTGCTATGCCTAGAACATAGTAATCACTCAAGCACTATTTGCTGAAATCATATAATTCTCCTTTCAACCTGCAACAGAGATATTTAAAATAGATCAAATGGAACAATTGTGGACTTCATCAATGTCAGTGCTTATTGGTTTATTTGTTGCTGTTATTTGATCACCAACTCTTTATATTATTTATTAAATTTGTGATTGTGGAAGTGACCAAATACAAATATTAGTCCAAGTTCAATATTAATATGAAAAACAAAAATAAAAAATTTGTAAGTGAGTTGCTGTAGGGATATAATCTTTTACCATCTTTGAACATTTTGGGCCTTATTTTTGAAAGACAGCGGGATGAAATAGACAATCCTCAAAATACATTAAAACTATCAATTTGCTTTCAAGTAGTGTTTCTGCTACTGCCTTTATGCAATAGGGAATTCATTTAATTTATGCTAAGACCCTGCTACCTATAGGTGACTCTGTTTCTCACCTGTAAGACAAAAACAAATTTATGCTTTCAACTGCTATTTTTAGAGGGGAATTTTGTACTCCTGGATTGTATTTATAAATTTTTACCAATTTACATATAATTTAGCTGAGAATAAGACATCATTTAATATGAGAGGAGATCCAAGATGGCAGAGTAGGGAATGGCAAACTGAGCTCCTGCTCCATAAACTGTGGGAATATAGGCAGGTTAATCTGGCAGAGGGGAACATGCAGGACAATGGGGGCAATTGGAGAGAGAAGCTAGAGAGGGGTTGTTCAACAGGCTAGGGGAAAGGGAAGCAGGCTGGTTGATTTGCCTGAAAGACCAGTGCTCAGTCATCTCTGAGAGTGAGGAAGAAACCCGGGGATCAGGGGTGCATCCCCATGCCCACCAGGCTCCTGAGGTGGGGGACTTGTGGAGCAAACATGTGTGGGGAGTGACACCCAGCCAACTCAGGGATCTAGAGAAGTGGGTGGGAGGGATATAAGGCTGGTGGATTGGGCTCTCAGCTATTTACCAAGAAAAGGAGAAAAACACCAGACATTGCTGAAGCAGATCCAGGAAGAAGGAAAGAGGAAGCTAATCAGGTGGGCTGTCACACCCACCTGCCCTGGATGAGAAAGGAAATGCTTTAGTGAGGGGGTGGGCTGACTGGTGCCCAACAGCCCTGTTGAGAGAGGAGCTGGAAGAGGAAGCAGGCAAGCTACCCAATGCCCAACCATCCTGAGGGAAAGGGGGGCAGGGACAGGCAATGGGTGAGCTGCCAGGTGCCCAAACAGCCCAGAGGAGAAGGGAGCCAGAGAATGATCCACCAAGTGTCAGACACCAGCCAGCTCCCTGTGGGAGGGTCAGTTGTGGTACAAGCATCCTCATGAAAGAAAACTTAGACTGAGATTTTTTTTTACTTTTTTATTTTTATTTGTTTTGATTACTTATTCCTTGTTTTATTCTCTTCAGCCAGGTACCTTACTTGCAGAAGACAGGCTACAGGGTGATTGATTGCTGAGCACTGGCAGTATGAGAGATTTTCTAGCGGCCACAGAGGGAGACTAGTTTGTCTTGTTTTTCCCCTTTGTTTCTTATTCCCTTTTTCTCCATATTTTCATTTTTTCTTTATTTTTGAAGAAGTTTTGGATTATGTAAAACTTACATGAAAAATAAAGAGGATTCCCATATTCCCCACGCCTCCCCTCATATTTTCCCCTACTAATAATGTCTTTCATTAGTTTGGTAAGTTTGTTATAACTGATGAACAAATAGTTAAACATTGTTACTAACTATGGTCTATAATTTAAATTATGAGTTACACTTTGTACCATACAATGTTATAGGTTTTAACAAAATGTATAATGGCCTGAATCCATTATTGCAATATCATGCAGAGCACTTCTAAGGTAAAAAAACAAACAAAAAACCCATGTTACACCTATTCTTCCCTCTCCCTCCCCTCAAAATCTCTGGTAACCACTGTCTTTATATCAATGTTACATAGAATGTAACATTGAATGTTACATAGAATGGTTCTACCATTCCAAGAAAAATCATACTTTGTTTTATAGTTGCATTTCCCTCTTATATTTGTTCATTCCTCAGTCTTGAGGATTTGGGTATGGTGATGCCCACTCTGCTTCCAACTAAGAGGGGGCTTAGATCCCATGGGGGAGATGGATGGAACTATATTCCTTGGAGTTATTTGGAATAGGTGTTTTTTGGAATAGGTGTTGTCCATCACCATCATTTTATTAGTTGTCTTAGGCAAATCTGATGAACTAGAGAGTAGGTGTTGGCTGAAACTCTGCTGAGATTAAGGACTTAACTAGCACATGAGTAGTCCAAAGATTTAAGTCTCTGGGACATATATTTAACTGGTGCCATGCTAATTATAAGTTCAAATAAAATGGAGAAAAGAACCATGTATAAGAAAATTATGAATGAGTCTAACTCTGCTACATTGGGGATATAGGTTATCATATATTCTGAGGTAAGCCCTACAGACTGGGTGCTGATTTGCTGGGGTTGAATGCCCTGATTATAATGTGCAGACATCTCTAAAGCCTTCAGGCTTGAGGCATTGTTTTCTATGGAAGTCAGAGAGATCTTCCAAAGACATACATACGTGTAAACTCTGGAATGAAATCCTGACTCATGTTTGAAACCTTTTAGTGCAAAAACTCATTTGTGTTTACTACTTCCCCATTTATTCAGGGTCTTTTTCCAAATGCATTGCTAACTGACACTTGGTAATAATCACTCTGTGCCAGAGAGTCCCATCCCCAGGAATCATGTCCCATATGAGGTGAAAGGTAATGAGCTTATATGCTGAGTTTGTCTTAGAGGACACATCTGAGTAACAAGGAGATTTTCAGGAAGTAACTCTTAGGCAAAATATATGTCTAGGCTAAGTTTTGATTTTTGTAAGAATAAGGTTCATAATTACAAGCATTAATAAGATATTATTAAAAAGATTAATAGGATATTTTTAAATGACCATTCTTAGGATCCACAAACAGGGCTAGGACGAAATTTGAATTATGGGCATTCTGAATCCATAAATCAGGGAAATCACCTAGTCTGGACATACTAAGCAAGCTGTGACCTAAAGCATAACAGTAATAGCTAACATTTACATGGTCTTAATATCTACCAGCCTTTCATTGTTGTGTCTACACGTGTTAGATTATTTCATACTAATGAGAAATCTTTGTGAGGGTTAGAGTCCTCTATATTTTACAGATGAGTAAAGTGGAGCATGGAAAGGTCAAATGAAATATCCAAGAATATATGGTTAGTGAAGGCTGAAGCTGAGACTCAAACACAAGACCTAGGCTGGAGTCAGTAAAACTGCCGTTATCAACTGCCTTGAAACTGCCACATACTAACCCATTTTTCAGAGTAGACACTCCTTTACTGGTTTGTAGAAATTTTTAAAAGTTTATTCTTCACTTTTGTTCAAATGCCCACCTCCTCATTTTTATTAATAGGAGGCTTGCTGCATCATGAGATATGTTACTGTTTCTTCTTCCCCTTGCAGCACCTACCAAAGCTGGCTCTGAACAGTTCTAACCAGGGAGCATGCTAGGCCTCCATTTTAAGATGAAGTCTAACTACCAGAGTCAGATGAGAGGTTTTGGAGAAAGAAATATCCCATCATAGTTAGTAATCAACCTCTGTACTTTTTCCTCTCCCCCAGAAAAACAGCACCTTTTTTGAGGACAGGAAAATGTTTCATTTTTATTATATAATCTCACCCCTCTCACCAAAATATGCTTCTTTGATACCATGTTTTTCTTTTTGCCATGTTTAGATTCAAACTGAGCTCATGGAACTATGCTATGTCAGTGATGATGTCACACAAGGGTTACTGGAAGCCTTGGCACTCACTCAGCTCACAACTGCTCCTCTGTGAGGTTGTTAATCTCAGATCTCCCTGTGGGACAGTGACTTTGGCTGTAAACTGACAGATATTAAGTACTAAATCAGAGTCAACAATTCAGGAAAAGTTGAGACAGCACTTACAACTAGGACAAGTGATAAAATCTTGAGAAACTATTCTTTTAGGTTCACATTCACCAAGGTGAGATGAAACAACAATCTGCAAGAAAGAGACCTTTCTCTAAAACTTTAGGTAAGGATGGAAGGAAAATTGTCTGACTGATGGGAGCTGGAAAATGAGGGGTCTGATTCTTCCTGTCCAGATTTCCCATGATTTCTCTGGGTCCTGATTTATCATGGGTCAGAACAAAAATTAAGAATTTGTGGTAAGGTGATAAAGCTTACTGAGGCTTTTGCTGAGAAAGTACTTTTTTCTACTTAGTAGAAAATTAACAAAATATCTTAATATGAATGAATAAATGAATAAATGAGTGAACAAATACAAGAATTATTAGTATGAGGGATTTCCAGATTTGGCTCAGAAAATTTATCCAATTATGCATTCCAAGATCTAAATGTTTTGTGTAGATAAAAAGGGAAGAAATGGGCATGGGGGCAGAGATTTGTGGGACAGGGGAACAGGGGATTTAGAAAGATTTTTACTTCAGTGTAATCATTATTACATTTTCTAATGAGATTGTATTTTTTGAGGAATTTAGGAAAGCAATACAATTGTGATCTAATAAGGGCATGGTAATAAGACTTTCTTTTCAGGAAAAAGCAATTTTTATATCAAACTGTTGCTTGGTTAAAAATGCTAAAAAGAAGAGGTATAACTGTGAGAACTAATGCACAGTATATAAGTTAATATCTTTCTTTAAACATAATTTAATTCCCATAAGCCTTCCCTTAAAAGAAATTTGGAAACATTTAAAAAGGTGACCATTTCTCCTATTTCAGTGTTTGCATTCTGAATTTGCTAAGAAAATCACTTTCATAAAATACTTCTTTAAAGAAGTAATATACTATTAGGAAAGTTCAGGCATATGAAGTGATTTCAATGTTACAAATGAGAAAATCATTTTAAATTTAAAAATAGATACCAAAATTTATATATATATGTGAATCTATAGTTGTAAACATAAAATCTCAATATTTATTATACTGTTTTCAAAGAGTAAAAATGTGTGCAATATGGTGATTATCACAGGCTCCAATCTCCAGGCCCAGCAAGATTCAAAGGGTATCAGAGATGTCTTCTTCAACTTCCATTGAGAAGTCCATTACTTCATTGACCTGTGGGTCTGCTTCAGAAAGTCAATGGTCACATGCAAATATTGTACCAGAGTGCACAGAGTAGAGGGTGTAGCTGTTGAGGGGCAAACCAAAACCACATATTCACCAGTGGGAAGACCACTCTGGATCTTTGAGGCTGAGCTTTCCCAAGAGAGCACCATCAGGTTTCTCCCCAGTCTAATCAACACTGAGTCCTTGCTCAGCTCCCGAAAGCCCTTCCAAGAGGAACCTGAGACTTGCATCCCTGAGCTCACTGTAAAAGTGGAGGAATATGAGAGGCCCTGTGTTGTTATCCCAGGCAGGCTGGTTACCAGGCCGCATGGCTTTCGTTGTGTGGCTTGTTGCCACGTGTTCCCCACCATGGAGGTGTTACTTGGCACATGAAGAACATGAAGTGAAGGAGGGATTCAGCTGTCACATCCTCTTTGAGGAGATGCTGGAGAGGCGGAGGTCCTGCTGAGAAAAACGCCATCCCACATGGTGCCACCAACTGGCCCAATGAATCCTGAAGGCCAACATGAAAAAAGGAAATGAAAGAGAAAGAAGAAATCTGTTGCTGCTTGCAGGAGAATTCAGAAATACAGAAACAAGAACTCATTACACTGCAGTGAGAGCTGTCAAAGGTTGCAGAGTCAGGAGGCCTAGCTTTCCTCTTTAAATAATAATTCACAGAGATTTCTGTTACTCAACTGCTATAATTCTTTCATTCCAATGATTACATAACATTAGGGTATCATGTAACTGTACCATAAATTATTCTCCACTGGTGCCCACTACAAGATTAGGGGAAGGGGGACAGTAATCACTGCAGGGAGGCTGAAACTCACTAGCATTTATTTTAACTTACCAGCCTCTTTCTCCAGCTCCTTCCTGGATGCTGTGTAGTGTTCCACTAGTCTCCAGAATTTCAAAATTGTTGATTCAGTTTCTGACAGTTCAATGGTTGTTTTGGTGGAAGGACTGATTCCTGGAGCTTCCCACTTTGCCATCTTCCCCACCATCTTTTAAGCATGTTCTACTTCTTGACTCCCTGTACATGTCCTGGAAATGAATCCAAGATAATTCATATTTACTATTGGGTAAATTGTCTATTATTATTCATACCTAAATAATTAAATCAAGTTATATAAATATATATACTCTATTATGCACACATATATAAATATGCATATACATGTATTCAAATACATTCATGTATTTGTTATTGTTCTAACAAAATGGGCTCATTTTATAATATATATGTTACCCTGTATCTTGCTTCTCTCCATATATAATACTTGACAGCATTCTCTTTTTCAACTGCTATTGCTCTCTTTCACTCTAAAAACTTTTTTCAAAACTGCATGCTCAGCCTTTAGCACAAAGTCTAACACATCATTAGAGCTCAATTATATCTGACAAAATAAGTAAATGATAGAGATTTGCTTATTCTGTATTATGTCTTAAAATCTTCCATCCTGCCCCTCATATTTTCACTTCCAAGCCCCTATGCCAAGCAAGCATCTAATTCTTAAAAATCACCAATTCCCTCTAAATTACTTCATTTCATTCTTCAGTAAAAGACTAACTTACAAACACAAATATGATCATATAATTTTGCTGCTTCAAATATTTTAATGGATTTCTACCAGCATTTTTCTGTGAATCCCTAATATTTTGAACATAAAATTTCAGTACAAGTATTTATATTTATTTAAAGTAAAATTGATACCCATAACCAGATAGAAAGTTGGTAAATCACAAGAATTCCCAGAAATAAAGAGCTTTAAGGATTCACTTGCTGTATATTCTCTAGAGTACAGACCAGAACCACCAAAATCCACAAATGAGAAACGTATCTAGAGTAAGACATGTTTGGATGCCTTTTGAGATATTTAGATGGATGACTGAATTAAAGGACATAATCTGTTCTAGTTGCATCTCTGGATGTACCAAATTAAAGGGAAAGCATTTTGTATAAAGGGCTAGATCTTGATTAGACTGTTTCCTTGAGGTCCTAGGCCAGGGATCAAACCTGGGACCTTGAATGTGGGAAGCCTATGCTAAACCATAGAGTCATATCCGCTCCCCTGAGTTGGTTTTTTCATGTTTGCTTGTTTTTTTTTTTGTTGTTGTTGTTGTTGTTTTGTTTTTGTTTTTGTTTTGTTTTGTTTTGGAGGCCACAGGGATGAACCCAGGACCTCGCATATGGGAAGCAGCCACTCAACCCCTTGGGCCACATCCACTCCCTAGATTTATCGTGATTGACATGCAAATTAATCAGGATGCATTGCTTGAATTACATGATTCATGAAATCATCAAGTCTATAAAAAGATTGCTCACAATCAAAAATTTGTTTCTTTTTTTCTCATGACAGCTTCTTCAATAAAGTATTGTCTTCACTTGTTTTTCTAATCTAATTTGATTCCAGTGAGTAATGGAGAAAATGTTTAACACGACTTCTTTTATTTTTCAATGAATTTTTCATCAGAAGCTAACTGTTTAATATGACAACAGATATTTCAGGTAGATGGTCTTCTAAGGGTAGGTGAGTAATTGTGAACATATTTCTTTTGATTTAAAATGCATATATAATTGTCAATGGGAAATTAGTCTCATCTTAACATTCATGGACTGATTTTTCTGTGTTCACATCAATGGGAGAGACAGAGCAAACATAGAGCTAATGTAAATGCTAACATTGGTGGAGTTCAGTGATATAATCCCTCAGGAATTCATATTTGAACTAGGAATGAAAGAAAATGAGTATGGAGTGAGAAGGTATGTTTGTGGATTA